>CAUYQU010094572.1:0-89260 GCA_963574635.1 Cheracebus regulus | reverse complement strand
GTGGTGTTTGGTTTTCTGTTCTTGTGTCAGTTTGCTGAGAATGATGGTTTCCAGATTCATCCATGTCCCTGCAAAGGACATGAACTCATCCTTTTTTATGGCTGCATAGTATTCCATGGTGTATATGTGCCACATTTTCTTTGCCCAGTCTATCAGTGATGGGCATTAGGGTTACAATTGCATTACTGGTATAAACCCAAAGGATTTGTTCGACTGGTTTGTGGATTGTATCAGATGGAATGCAAATAGCTCGAAAGTCCAGAAGGAAGTATCAGAAAAGATCTTTTGTCGAACAATGGGTTAAAAATGGCCTCTCAATATTGATGATATTGTCCAAAATGATTGCTGGAGGATTCCACAGCTTTTCAAAAAGACATGCACACTACTACATGTACAGGTCTGCTGTCCCAGGCAGATGAAACAGAAAGAAGAGAAAAATGGCTTTGCTTTAGACTTTCGGAGAGTGAAGGTATAGATGGGATCAATTGTCCCTGGCCACCTCAAATCCTGACAGAACAAACACTGGTGGGTCTCTGGGCTTTGCAAAGAGCTTCTCCCATCTCAGAGCACCAATTTGGTCTGCTATCCACTTTATAACCATGTTTCTCTTGGGAGAACCAAAGGCTGGTTTAAATGCATAGATATTAAATATTTATTTGCTTATTTGCAAGAAGGACCTTTTTATTTTTATTTTTTAACATTCTTCACCCAAGCTTCTCATTTTAAGGCACAGGCCAGGTGGTACCTTGGCATTCCTCAGGGGCACTCTCCGCATGCCCCAGGACTCCCAGACACTGCTGTGTCTGTCTCACAGTTCTGAAGGAATACATCACCTGGCAGGGACAGATGGCTTTCTCTGGAAAAAGACCAAGCTTACCCAAATAGTTGTTGCTTTTGTACATCTCCGTGATGTTGATTTTCGTGGCTCCCTGGGGAATCTCCACGACGCGGTGGTAGCCCAGGCTGGTGAGGGCATGCTTAAACACGCCTGACACAACCTGACAGCCCGTATTGTCTCCTCCACACACCCCACATTTGTCCACGACTTTGTCAGAGCCTAGGTAGTCATCACAGCCAATGCTCTGCAAAAAGGCAGAAAACAAAAGACTCTTATAGCATGAATCAGGAGCATGCAGGAGGAAGGAGTGGAGACACTCTCTGGGCAAGAAACTTCTTTTCTTGCTATTTATGAAGTGTATATTCTAGGAGTCGGGTGGGAGCCACAGACCATAAAGCCACTGACAATAAAACAGAGTTCGTTTGGTGGTGGTAAATGATCAGGAGAAAAATAACATCAGGAAAAAGATGAGGGAAGATGTAAGGGGCTAGAAATTTACTTAAACAGGTTGTATAGCAAAGTTCTGCAAATCCCTGTTGGACTATGGGAGGGAAAAGGATGGTCTATGCTGGTTATTTATTTATTTTGAGACGGAGTCTCGCTCTGTCACCAGGCTGGAGTGCAGTGGCATGATCTCAGCTCACTGCAACCTCCGCCTCCTGGGTTCAAGCTATTCTCCTGCCTCAGCCTCTCGAGTAGCTGAGACTACCGGCGTGCGCCACCACACCCAGCTAATTTTTGTATTTTTATAGAGACGGGGTTTCACTATGCTGGCCAGGATGGTCTTTATCTCTTCACCTTGTGATCCACCCACCTCAGCCTCCCAAAGTGTTGGGATTACAGGCGTGAGCCACCACACCCAGCCTGTGCTGGGATTTTTATATAAAGAATCTCTTTGGAATCATGACAAGCACTGCATCTGAAACTGGGATTTGCCCCCAAGTCTTCTTACAGATGCTACACTTAGCAAAGTACCTCCGGAAGTAGTGTTCCCCGGACCAGTTTCTTAGGAAACTAAATTGTTTGAGAGCTGAATCTTTACTGGTAACTGTGGCTTAGAGACCTGAGAAAGAGGACTTTTGATTGGCTCCTCCAGAGCACTTTTCCCAGAGCAGAAGGATGAAGGTAAGCAAGAGCCAGAAACATCAACAAACAGGATGATAACCTGGTAAATTATGGAGTGCCATGAATTCTCCCTTGCTTCGTAGAGCCAGTCTCATTAGTGTATAAGGGAATTCTGACTTTCCTGAATTCCCCTTCCCCCACAAAAGGAATCTTCCCACGACTCATTCTAAGATCTTTTGGTGTTATCTCTTCCTCCTCATTCATATTTCCACTGTGACTATTTTATTTTGCATATGGAAATTAAACTTTGGGCCAGACATGGTGGCTCCTGTCTGTAACTCCAGCACTTTAGGAGGCTAAGGCAGGAGGATTGCTTGAGCTCAGGACTTTGAGACCAGCCTGAGCAACACAGTGAGATCCAGTCTCTACAAAAAAATCAAAAATTAACCAGGTGTGGGAGCACACACCTGTAGTCCTAGCTGCTCAGAAGGCTGAGGTGGGAGGATCACTTGAAGCCAGGAGTATGAGGTTGCAGTGAACTATGATCGCACCACTGCACTCCAGCCTGGGCAACAGAACAGACCCTATTTCAAAAAAACAACAAAAATGAAACATTGGAACAAAATGGAATAATCCTCATGAAATCTTTTCTCACCTCTGCAGCTTCCCACTCCTGACCTCAGAGGGCTCAGGACCATGTTTCCTGAGTCTAAAATTGGGATTCCCGTTCTGAACAAAGAATTCTGTCACTCTTCTGTGAGCAGATGGAAGCGAGTTGATTAGGTTTGGATGATGAAATACTGTGAGTACAGGATTATCCACTGGGTTATGAGGATATGGAAAGACAGTTGAAATCAGAATGGTATTCTAATTGCCGAGAAACATGCTGTCCAAATCACAGGCTTGTTCTTGTTCTTGAATGCTAACCGCAATGATCAGTCCACATCTCAGGGGCCAGGCAGCCCGCAAACCAGTCAAAATCCGCTTTTGATTTTGTTATGCAACCCTGGGTCTCTTCATGTAGGTCCTATAGCTCAAACCCTGTGGGCAGAATCATCAGAAGGTGCCCACTCCTTCCCCTCCAGCTGCATGCCTGAGCAAAACCTTTCTGCAGGCACTGCCCTTCTGCATTATTGCTTCCATATTCCCCAGTGCACATTGACCCATCCATAATGACTGGTCTCTCTTCACAAATACCATCTCTGTAAAAACACTATCTCTGACAGCAACAGAACATCCCTATATGTTCATCCACATCCAATTAGCCTTTCCAGTGCCATGTTTGCTATGTATTTCTCCTCCCTCAAATCGTTCTCACCCTGCCCCATGCACATTTTAGTAGAAATAATAAGGAAAATGTTTTCCATGCATGATTTTCATAGCCCCACTCCCTTGCTTTGAAACAACAAAAAAATGTTACCACCAACAGGGGTTTTCAATAGAACCCATGTCATCAAGGCAAGATTCCAACTGAATCAAGGAGATACCTCTGACTGTCACCAAGTGGGAAGGTGGACAGGAGAGCTTGTCAACACCCATTGCCTACCCTGTCTGGCAATATCTCATACTCCCTCCCTTCCCAACCTCCAGTCTGTTGCTGCTACCCCTGGACTCGGCTTGTCTAGACTGAGCCCATTCTCAGAGGGGTCCTTCGGTTAAAGGGAACAATGTATACACAGGTAGGAAAGAACACAGAATGACACGGCTGAAGTGCAAGGCTGCTGGGAGGGATGATACGAGGCTGGAGAGTTCAGCTGAACTTGTCAAGAATCTTGCTTGCCAGATTGAAGAATTAGAATTTCATCCTATGGCATAAGTAACCCCCAGATGTCTGAAGAAGGGGACAACCATGCTCAGACTTGCTTTTTAGGGATAACAATGGCTGCAGTGTGGAGCGGGTCTTACCTAGAGTGGGGACAATGAGCCGTCCAGTGAGCCTCCCTCCTGTAACTAGGGTGTAAGGGATATTTCAAGAATGAATGAGAGTTGCTAAAGATGGAACAGATGCCACATTAATCACATTAATCCTCAGCCCCAGCCCAGTTAGAATGGAACTGTCACAAGGAAATTACACAAGCATGGATAACTTCAGACAACCATAGACTCAGACAAAATGTTAC
This sequence comes from Cheracebus regulus, assembly GCA_963574635.1. Lineage (NCBI taxonomy): Eukaryota > Metazoa > Chordata > Mammalia > Primates > Pitheciidae > Cheracebus > Cheracebus regulus. The sequence goes on along the minus strand of CAUYQU010094572.1, from coordinate 85,237 downwards.
TTGATCTTGTGAATCAGACATTATATTAAAATGCTCTGCACAATTTGATGGACCCACCCCCACCAGATTTCCTGCACAGCATGGTTGCTCTGGATTGATCTGGACATGGGAAGGAAAGGCTGCAAGAGTTTTTCCTGGTAGACATCCAAGTATCCTGGAGGTTGGTTTCAGTGAGGCATGCGGTTGCACAGGATGCCACGAACTAAAGGTGACAGCCTGTTTCCCTGGAGCCACAATCAATAGCTTCCTTAGAACCTACTAGGAGCACTCTTCAGTGTTCTAGTGGCTACCCAGGCCTCTAATAGACTGAGTTCCCATGGAGTTACCAAATATCTCTCCTTTACTTCACAAAGCAAGAGGGACAACTCCAGAATGAGAACTAGGCAGACAACATATATTCAAGATATTCATTTTTAGCTGAGGCCAAAGGCAAATTACATACATGACAAATGTCCCTTCTCCTGCACAGGGCTGTTGTGAAGATCTGATGATGTAACGAGGGACGATTTGGATTGGGTGTCTAGGAGGGTGTGGCTGGGGAATGACCTCTGGACTAGGATCTGAATGACAAGAAGGACCTGCCATGACAAGATCGAAACATGTAAAGATGTATTTCATCACTGACATTGTTGAATGGCTACACTGAAAAGGCTGCCCAGGAGATCCCAAGCTGAATCAGACACAGGTCCTGCCTTTGGGAATCTGAGTCTAACAGGAGTGATCAGACACACACACAGATAATCGCAGGCTATCAGGCAATGAGGAACCCCTGCATGTTCTATGTTGTGCAGGACAGGATCAAATCTCCTTTAGTTGGTAATGAACAATTGGGTACATAGAGTCTGGAGGATGTTGCAATATCTCAGCCTGAATGAGGGGAATGGGGATGGAGTGAAGGGATTTGAGAGATGCTTGGGATGCAAAATGAACAGGTGTTTGTGTCTGTCCTCATCCTCTTCCTTGCCATCTTCCTCAACATCATCGTGTCTAGCACTTACAGAGTCTTTACTATCTTCTAGGTCCTCTGAACATATATGGCAAAACATTTAATCCTAAAAAGGATTACATCCTTAACATATAATCCTAAAAAGCTGTCTGTGAGATTGCTGAAATTTATAGGAAACTAAGACTTAGAAGAGAAGTTAGGTAATTTGCCCAAGGCCATAATGCTAATAATAGGTAGAGCTGGGATTTGAACCCAGGTCCCAGACCAAAGCCCATGTTTTTAACCATTAGGTAAAAGTTGGAGGTCAAAGGATCAGAGGTCATGTTGAGGGTTCTAGCTTTGTTGAAGGAGTAGATGGTGGCAGTGACCTACATGCAGAGGAACGAGTTCAAAGCACAGTTACCAGGAAGACTGGAGAGAGCCTGGACACGAACTAGTGACTCTGCCTTCTCTTCTTGCAGGGTTATGAGGGACCAAGCCCATTATGTATCTCTCTTACATTGGCTCTTTTAACGTTATACTTTACACACACTGTGTGAATACATATTCTAGCCCATCTTTCTATTACATACTTTCTTATTGTTATAATGTTTTATTTTGAAATAGTGTAAGACTTATAAGAAGTTGTAAAAAGAGTGTAGAGAGTTTCGGTGGCCTTTCACCCAGGTTTCCCTAATGATAATATCTTGCATAACCAAAGTACTTTTTCAAAACCATGTATGCCATTGACATCAGTATAATATTGTTAAAATAGGTCTTATTTGTATTTGTCATTTTTTAGATGCACTTTTCTGGTGTTTCATAAACTATTATCACACGTATAGATTACGTGCTATGAATTTGTTTAAGGCAGCTGATATTTTCCTCCAAAACACAGTCGTATAATCATTAGGTATAATCACTAGCTGATGTCATTTATCAGGAAAAACAGTTTGGAATAATAAAAAGAATGTTGTACTGAGAATCAGAAAACCTAGGGTGCAGTCCTGGCCCAGTCCCTGGCTTGCTGTGTGATGTTGGGTTAGTCACTTCTCTTTGAGGTAGGTGCTGAAAACATTTCCACCACCATCCAGATCTTCTTGTTAAGGACAATGTTCAGAAATGAATCTGGCCTGAATTCTGGTTTGTGTATCAGGAGGCTGATCAACTGGTCACCGATAGGGATGACTTAGTGCTGACCTATGTCTAGACTCTTTCAGAGGTACCACTGCAGTATCCTCAGGGGGTGCCTTGGGTGGGCAGGAGAACTTTCGTTCCTGTGCTGTCTCTGCCACCGATGAGTACTATCTTTGGACATGTTGATGAGCTGTTCTGAGCCCAAGGATTTTTTTCTGTCTGAATGGGGATGGAGCAGCTACTTCTTAGGACTGTTGGGAAAATCAAAGGAGGCAAACACAGAAGGTACTTAGCAGAATGCTGCAATATGGTGGCTTCTCAGAAAATGCTGGGTTTTGTCATCATTGTCTTCATGTATCTGATTTTGTCTGAAGTCTATCCACTTTTAAGTAAATCCGATCATAGTGTAACCACCCAGACCCACCCCTATTTCTATAACACTTTCTACTACTTCTTAGTCAGAAGTATTCTCTTATTCATTTGGTCAAATTCAGAAAACTTTGAAGAGCAAAAAACAAAACAAAACAAAACAAAATGGCCATAAAGTCAAGACACCTCACACAGCTTCTATATTCTCACTGCTCAAACAGCACCTATTTAAAAAGGCCAGAAAGAACATTTACTCTCTGATTTACTTTTACTTTATGTTTCTTGCTCATCATGTACTGAAGTTCCAAATAGATATTTCTTGCTGTTACAAAGACCAGTGGATAACATCAGATGTCCTTTGTATTTTTTCCAGTAATTTTTGCAATACATTGTAGGAAAATTTTACGCATTGCAAGCCATCACAGGAGAAATTGCTCAAGAATTACACCCAATTGTGTGCCAAAATTAACCTGAATGAAATTTCCTGAGGGAAATAAGCAATCTGGATGACATATTTGGAGGTGAATTTCACAGGGAGGAGGCCTCTGTCCATCATGGCAGGGTAGGCTGGTGCCAGGCATTTAGATAGTGGGGGTTCTGATCCCCTAATGGGAAGCAGATGTGTCTGTGTGTGCTCAATAAACACATGACATAGGGTAACCTCAACTGTTTGGCTAGATGACCCCCACAGGTAAAACAACGTGCCTTAATAATCATGCTGGTAGAACAGTATGGGAGAATATTAAAGTGATTAGTAGCTGACACCAATTTACTTAAATTTAGGTGAGCTAATTCATGGAAATGCACGTGGATGCCAGAACATTTATTCATGACATTCTGTTGAAAGAAATCCTTTGCATATGATAAATATCTCCTTGTTATTACTGTTAGGAATGTAGATCAATACCACCTTCCTGGAAAGCAATTTAGCAATACAGACCGTTTGATCCAGTAAATTCTTCTAGGAATTTATGCTAGGAAATGATAAGAAATCAGGCCAACAGTTTCTGTATGAAGTGCTCATCACAGCATTATTAATAATAAAAAATTGGAAACATCCTAAATGTTCAACATAAGGAAACAGTTAAACAATCTATTCTGGGTGGATCTTTTTCCAGTTGTTATTCTTGTTAAAATCTTCTAACACTTATGCCTGTAAAACTGACCTTCACTATAGTTCAGTAAATGTTTCCTGAGCCAACCTCAACTATGTGCCAATGCAGTGGTAGGCAGCAAAGACACGAAGGTAAAACAAACAAGGTTCCTATTTAGAGTCTGAATTGGGGGGTCAGAAAACTATAGCTAGTAGGCCAAATCTGGCCCACAACTTGTTTTTATAAATAAAGATTTATTAGAACACAAACACTCTCATTTGTTTAGTTACTGTGTATGGCTGCTTTTGTGCCCCAACAGCAGATTGAGTAGTTGCAACACAAATATCATAAAGTAGATCTGACCCTTTACAGAAAAAAATTGCCAACCCCTGGTCTAAAGTGAAAGTTGGACACAATCAGATCACTTCAATATTGTTTGTAAATGTTGAGAGGGAGATGGGCAGAGTCCTCTGCAGCCAAAGCCAAGGCTCAGGTAGATGCTTCCAAATCTACCCCTGATCGCCCTCATCCTGCATCACATACACCCATTTGATTTGTTCTAAAGTGACTCAATTGTAAAACAGAAGGCAGAGAGTTGTTTTCTACTGCAGTAGTCTTCAACTTTTTTTTTTAAGTAAAAAAAAAGATACTTCAAAAATAAAATCTCATGTGGAAATACAAGGTTCCACGATGTAGAAGGAGAGGAGCAGACCTGCTTTGGTTGAAGGACTTGAGGGTTTAGAAGCCTAGCTTCGTACCCTCCTGCCTGCTCTTCTTCCTCAAGGTGAGGACTTCTCAACTCCAGCTCTACTGATGTTTTGGTCCTGAAAGATCTTTCCTGTGGGGGCTGCCTTATGTACTGTAAGATGTTTAGCGCAATCCCTGGCTTCTATCCACGAGATGCCAGGAGCATCCCTCACTCTCAGTATGACCAACAAAAATGTCTCCAGACATTGCCAAATGTTCCCCATGGATGCAAAATCACCCTCAGTTGAAAATCACTGCTATTTATTCCAAAGCTCATGGGACACGTAGGAGCACATGACAGATTCCCCAGAAAGCTTTAAAACGATGGCAATTCCACAGAAGTGCACACACAGCCTCTGTAAATGTCAGAGAAGCTAATGAGCAAAGGACACTTAATTATCCAGTTTCTAAAAATAGTTCCTTACTGCTATCAAACTATCCAATAACCTTCTTGAATTCTTCAAGATTACCTCTTGGCTTAACTTCAGCATGAGTAGGATTATGCATTGCAAAGAACACAGTGCCTGGGACATAGTAGGTGCTTAATAAGCATTTGTTGAATGAAGGAGCAGCTGGTTGTGGAATCAAAAGATCAAAGTTACAGGACCAACTTGCTCTTCGAACTGGTTCATCTCTAAGTTCCCTTCTGGTGCCAATTTTTTTTCTTTTAAAAAGAGATATAGCCCTGATATGAAGAATCCTGCCATATTTAACGGTAGGGAAATTTGCTTTATATAGACAAAATTAAATTGGAAACAGGAATCAATGGAGATCAAATTGACAATGCCACTCATTTGAAGAGAAGAAATGGTCCATAAGATAAAAGGTATTCCGGCTTCCTAAATGAAAGCAATTGTAAAACAAGCGATCTGGTTTTAATCAAGCTTATGGTTGATTATAAGATAGCATCTTACCAAGGAACTCAACTGGAAGAAAATGTTCACGCTCTTGTATGATAAAACTGGGTAAGAATCAACTGCAGCTATTGTTTACAAATCTGAAGAAAGGAGTCCTGAGGGGTAAACATCATATTCTGTAAGATAATTAATTACTTCCTCTCCCAATTCCCAGGAGGGTCATAATTCTCTGGAGGGTGGGGGTATCCCAAACTCTAAAATTCTAATGCTTCACTTTCATAATCTTCCTCCTCCATGAATTGAAATGGGGGAAGACGGGGAGAGGCCTGAAATAGCTTTTGACAGTGGTAATTGCTCTGCTATAAAAGTAAGATAGCCATATTTTTGTATAGAATACTAGAAACCTCTAGACTTTCACTTTACTTTTAATGTGTAGAGCCGTATGGTGAATTGTGTTTAAAGAAACTATAATATATAATTTTTAGTGTCCCAGGAGGGGCTGGCAGCAGGAAAAAACCATGTGGGATGGGTCCGTTAGAAGCTGTGGTTTTGGGCTGCTAAGGGGGTCAAAACTAGGAAGTTCCTCACAGAATGCAGCAGAGAGATACTGCCAACACCCTATAGGGCGGAGATCTGGAAGGCAGATTATCAGCAAAAAGACAATAGCTAGTTGGGTTGATGAATTCTGATCCAGGATGGAGGCTGCTTGCACACTGGCCTGATTTACAGGGCTTCCTAAGCACAGATGGCCTGAGTCTACCGATGCAGGTCACAGCCAGAAGGCTCTCAGGGGACTGTCTTCATGGCCAGAAGGCAATGATGGAGATTCACGCTGGCATCCTTGTCATTTCCTTAATGCACAGCCAAACGTGCCTGTTTGCATTTTTCTCCACAAGATGGCACCTCTAAGCCTTTGCAAGAGGGTACTCACCTAAGCAACTAGTTTAAGTACAGGAAGCAGTGATTCAACATTAAAAAAAAAATGATTGTTGAGAAACACAAGAAGGGTGGACTCAGAGATCCAGGCTGACTGCATATTTACTGGGCTCTTCTGTGCAAGTTTCTGCCATGTTGTTAAGGCATGATTTCATTTCTTAGAAGTTTTTTATGGAACATCCAAAAAAAAAAGGTAGGTGAAATATGCAGATCTTGTATTTCCAAAATGTTTGAGAAAATGCTTTAAAATCTGTGTAAATGAATTACAACATTGGGGAATCCATGGGCTTCTTAGATATCATTGGGCCATCTCCAGGGATGGCTGAGAGGACCGACTACATGAGTGGAAGGAGATGAAAGAAAAGGCTGGTGACCAAAGTGTGGGATCTTAAATCTAAAGACTCTTGAGTGGGAAATGGCATGCTGAAAAGCTTTTTTCAGAAGATGTCTGGCAAACACAGGCAATGAACTGGAGATGGAAGAGACTGGAGATTGAGACACACACAGACAACTGCATTAAGATGGATGCAGAGTGATAGAGGCCTGGACCAGAGAGATGGAATCAGAATGGAGGGCAGGGGCCCACCGAAATCACGCAGGGGCCAACTGGATTGAGGGTGGATGTTGTAGTGAAGATGGAGAAGTAAGGAAGACCTGGGTTCCTGGCCTGAGAACCTGGAAGAATACTAGTGTTCTTCAGGCAGAAACTCTACTGTGGGGCAGGCCTTTGATGAAGCCATATTACAGCCAGGATCTGAGCATGGATCTGATATTCATTAATACATTCATTGAATTTAATTATATTAATTATCTCTCCCCCATACTTTCACTGGAATTTTCCTCTAGAACCGTATGCATTTTTATTTTAGCTTTTTAGATAGGAATCCTTCTAAAGAATAATTTATAATCCTCAGTTTTTTTTTTAATCAAGACTAATAAGCATTATTTTCTCTGGTCCCTTGTTACTCAAAGTGTGGTCCATGGATCAGCAGCACAGGCATTATCTGGGGCTTTTTAGGAGTCTTGCACCCCTTCCCAGGGCTACTGAATCAGAATCTGCAGTTTAACAGCATCCTAAGGTGATTCCTATGCACATTTGGGTTTGAAAGGTGCTGCTCTACATTGGGGGTCAGCAAGCTTCTTTTGTAAAGAGCCAGAGAGTAAATATCTTAGGTATTGCAGTCATATGGTCTCTGTTGCAATCACTCTGCTGGATTGTTGCAGTGTGAGAACAGCCATAGACCACTTATGGCTGTGGCTGTTCCAATAAAACTTTATTTACACAAACAGGTGGCAGGTGGATTAGGCTCACATGCTAGATTTGGTTTACTTGCTAGATTTGGCCCATGGGCTATAACTTGCCGACTCTTGCTCTTGATGACTCAGAGACATTCTGAGGTGTGAGAGATTGTTACCCTCTATATTAAGTGGCTCCAACTACCAGAAGGTCTCTGCCATCCCTCCTCTGGATGTCAGAAGTCACTTCTGCAGGTGGCAGGCCCATTCCTAACTTACTTATTGGCTGTTGTCACCAGGAAATGGCTGAAAAGCAAATGAAATATCCCAGAACTGAAAGAACTCACTAGTCAATAAATGTTGATGTGATAACTGGCTAGCCATATGCAGAAGATTGAAACCGGATCCCTTCCTCAAACCATATACAAAAATCAACCTAAGATGCATTAAAGACTTACATGTAAAACCCCAAACTACAAAAACCCTGGAAGACAACCTGCGTAACACCATTCTGGACATTGGAACTGGCAAAGATTTTATGACAAAGACACCAAAAGCAATCACAACAAAAGCAAAAATTGGCAAGTGGGATCTACTTAAACTTAAGAGCTGGGTGCGGTGGCTCAGGCTTGTAATCCCAGTACTTTGGGAGGCTGAGGTGGGCGGATTGCCTGAGGTCAGGAGTTCGAGACCAGCCTGGTCAACGTGGTGAAACCCATCTCTACTAAAAATACAAAAATTAGCTGGGCATGGTGGTACATTCCTGTAGACCCAGTTACTTGGGAGGCTGAGGCAGGAGAATCACTTGAACTTGGAGGCAGAGGAGTTGCAGTGAGCCTGAGATTGCACCACTGCACTCCAGCCTGGGCGACTGAGCAAGGTTCCATCTCAAAAACACAACACAACAAAACAAAACAACACTTTTAAAAAGTGTTTTCTTTTGCTAGTCTTTCCTGGTTTTTCTTGGAGACCAGCTATGGAGCGGCTCAAAAACTGGAAAGGGGTGATATTCATTTTAGAAACAGAGCAAGGGAGACTGCTGGGTGGAGCCGATAGGTGGGCCATGCTCGGTCATGGTCTCAGATGAGTTGTAGGTGGAAAACAGATGCAATCAGGGCAGTCAGGCATCTCCCAAGGATTTAGGCAGTCGGAGGACCCATGCCCACCACGTGCTGGGCACCTTACCTCATATGTTATCCTGTCTAATTCTCTAGATAACCCCAGGAGGTAGGAATTATTACCCCTATTTTGCCAAAGCTCAGACAAGGTAAGTAACAGGTCAAAGCTCACACAGAAGTGATGGTGGTGGGTTTGAAATAAATGCCTTCTGGACAAAGTCTAGGAGTTTTTTCCTTGTGACATGGTAATTGCCCCATAAACTGCAGACCTCGACCATACCTCAGCTTTCCATTGAGACCGCTCTCTGTAACCCTAATGTGATAGGCAAGCAGTCCAAACCAATGCCATTTTGGCCCCTGTGCCATTTTAAGAAAAACTAGGACTTGTAATAAGTAACTAAGGTCTGTAATTTCCACCCTACTCAGACAATGTATAAACTAACGCTTATCTTGACTTTTGTGAACTGCTTAAGTAACAATCGGAATGTCCAAAGTCCCCTGGCCCTTGGCATGTCTGAAGCCCCTCACCCTCACCCCCGCGGAGGAGGTGGTTTACGGAATGTCCGAAGTTCACTGGCCCTCGGAATGTCCAAAGTCCACTGGCCCTCAGAATGTCTGAAGCCCCTCACCCCCACCCTGGAGGTGGTTTATGGGCATAAAAGGTCTTGACACCCTCCTTTCGGGGCCATGGGTTAGAGAGACGCGAGTCCTCCATGGCCAACGGCGATAAAGACTCTGTAATTTGGGCCAGTCTTTGTCTCAGTGGTGATTTCACGCTTGCTTGGTTACAACACCTCTGCTAGTTGTATTGTCTCTTAGGACAACAGAAACCCTTCTTGTAAGAACAGGGCCTGGTCGTTGGCTGACCAAGGGCCACATATACACTTACATCTCTTGGGCTGCTCTTGGGCTTCCCCAACATGCTTTCACATGGGCTTTACTCCCAGTCGGAGGCCTCCGCTCCCATGAGGCCTGGCCACGTTGCTTCAGCAACTCCTATAGCTTCTCTTGATTCCCTTGCTCCCCTGAAGTCCCATATTGTGCTGATTTACCCCCCATGAAGGGACATCTGTAATACCACCACTTCCTCCCATAATGAGTTCTGAGATCCAAAACTACCCACTGAAATCGTAACTATTTTTCTCATTTGTCATCCTGGGAATGGGAGCTATCGGTTTGCCAAGTTGAGAGTATTTATGACTCAAGGAAAAACATCAGGTTCCTTGGGTGATGTCATCACCCAACTCGTGAGCTTGCTCTCTGAGACCAGAATGACTAAGAAATTAAATAAAGATAATTCCTTATTATTCTCTCTTCTAACCACAGATACATCCAATATGACTATTTCATTAGGAAATAAAGACATTGTGTTCCATGCATTGTCAGAACGAAGAAATTTGGCTGAAATGTCTAAACATGAAGGCTCCTTCATGCTTCTCTTGAAGGATGGCTAAGAACAGGGTTATCTGTCAAACTCAATGTGTTCCTTAACAGTAATTCAGGTGGCAGCCAGATGAATGATTCTCACACAGGGAGAGAATTTCCATTCTCTTGCAACTTTAAACCGAAAGGCAGGGCAGTGGCAGATCTGCGGCCCACACATGGCTTCCAAGTGACTGCACTAACAATATGCACTTGTATACATAAATATTTAGGACACATATGCCAGTTGGAAAAAGACTGATCCTTCACCTTCTTTGGTGGAAGCTTGAAATTCTTAATTTTCACCAGTCTCTTCTTTAAAATCCAGATAATATTTATGAGCTTTTAAATCATGCCCCCAGATGTGTGTGCATAAAGGTTAAATGTTATAGTTTCAGGTAATCTATCCTGCATGTGGTCGTGAAATTTATCTTTCAAAGACACTGCTGTCATCATGTCATTCCTCTGGTGCAAAAGGCCTCCTGATGTCAGCTGTCACTTAAACGAGCAGACTGCTTCCTCCTAGGCTTTATGCCTATATGTGATTCCCTGATTCCAGGTGGAAGGGAGTGCCTAGGGCTGCAGCCGCTCAAGAATAAGCCTTACCCCAGGTGTGGACAACTGAATGAAGGTAGGGATTTTGACAATGATCCAGTGTCCTTATACTTTGACAGCAAAAATATTTTGCTGTCATAAAGTGAAATATATAATAATTAGTGACACTATTTATTAATCATATCTCCTAATTTGCTGGGTTGGTTTTATGATGATAAAAGCCAGTTTTATGTTTGTAAAAAGCACCTGACACGTGGAAGGAACTCAATGAATATCACGTTTTATTTAAAGTCAAGTTAAAAATAACATAGAAGGCAAATTCAAAGAAACACAAATAAATGGTATCAATTACCAGCTTAAAGAACAGCTGCTTGGAATGTTACTTAGCTAAAGAATGGCCTAAATATGCTTTAAAAAATGTGAAATTCAGGCAGCAAACATAGAAGTAAAAAAAAAAAGCATTTCCCCAGCAGAGGAAAACAAACTCTGGTTAAAAGAAAGAGCCAAAGTCAAAAAGAGTCAAGGATTCAATTTTGACAACTGATAGACTCTGGTGATTTTAGGTTCCATAAGAAAAGTGTGCTCACAGTATTCAGAGAGTTCCGCAGAGACGCTCTTGAGCACCAAGAAAAGAAATATAAAGAAAGAAAACTGGTATTTGTTGGTAATTTGATAGGGTGAATATACTTACTACCATTTTAATAAAGGAGGGAAGAGGGAGATTAAGTAACTTGTCTAAGGTCACACAGCCAAGTGCTAGTATCTCAGCTAATATCTATCTAGCTCAAAAGCAGAGTTTTAAGATGGAAGGTGAAGAGATTAATGAAGTGAATGAAACAGGAAATATGGTAGTGAATAGCAGATGCTAGCAAGTGTAGAGCACCCAGTGAAAGGTGCATGCATTGGACAGGTAGAGGGATGAGGGAAAGTGCCGCTGGATGGTTTTGAATACTTACTCTGTCCTGAGAATTCTTGAAGTCATTTTTTTTTTTTGAGACAGAGTCTTGCAGTGGCATCATCTTGGCTCACTGCAACCTCCGCCTCCCAGGTTCAAGCAATTCCCTGCCTAAGCCTCCTGAGTAGCTGAGATTACAGGCATGCGCCACCCACCATGCCCGGCTAATCTTTGTATTTTTAGTAGAGACAGGGTTTCACCACCTTGGCCAGGCTGGTCTCGAACTCCTGACCTCGTGATCCATCTGTCTCGGTCTCCCAAAGTGTTAGGATTACAGGCGTGAGCCACCACGCCCAGCCAGAAAGGAGTCATCCTAACACTATCTTGAATTTTCCCTTTACACACATGGGACACCTCCAATTTCCCAGAAGCTTTGAGTTCTCTCTTATCCACTCCTACATGCACTGCCTGAAGCACTGAAACTAAACCTCTCCCAAACATTTTTTTTTTCTATTGCACCAAAAGGGTGTGATAAAGGCTTCTCTCCCCAAAGCAAACCCAAGGGCCTGGAACTTGAAATTCTTTTGGACAGCTTCTATTTCTTCTGGTGGCTCACTCTACCTCAGCGCTCCAGAATGTTTTTTGATGATTAGAAAGGGAATCTAAACTCATAGTAGCATGATTTCCATGATAGGCCAGGATTTCCCCATGGTGTGGTTTGGCTGTGTCCCCACCCAAATCTCACGTGTGGTAGTGGGAACACAGCGGGAGGTAGTTAAATCATGGGGGCAATTTCCCCATGCTATTCTCATGATAGTAAGTTCTCACGAGATCTGATGGCTTTATATGCGGCTTTCCCCTTTGTATGGCTCTCATTCTTCTCCTTCCTGCCATCATGTGAAGAAAAGATGTGCTTGCTTCCCTTTCTGCAATGACTGGAAGTTTCCTGAGGCCTCCTCAGTCTTTTGGAACTGAGTCAATTAAATCTCTTTCCTTTGTAAATTACCAAGACTTGGGCAGTCCTTCATAGCAGTGTGAAAACAGGTTAATACACCCCAAGATGATCTTTCCTCTGGGTATGAGTTACCCTAACAACCCTGGGGCTCCCCCTCTTGAGCCCTAAGGTAACCACCTTGAGACTATATTCTGTATATGATTGAGGGCTGCAAGGAAATTACTGTTCAACACGTGTTTTTAAATAATGATAGAAAAACAACCTGTTCCTTTAAGCTGAAGGAACTTCTGGAGCTCCCAAGCAAGGGAAGGCTATAAACCCATAGCCTTTTAGGAGCTGCTGTAGAGTATTCATTTTGAATTGTTATTGCCTCCTAAGGGTTCCATGAACTAACCAAGGCATTAATTAATCTAGAGCTGAGGAGTGAAATGGACTGCTAGAGGAAGTTATTGGAAGTGTCTACTTGAATACTAAAAAAAGTCTCTGCTTCAAAGAAGTTGGTAAATGTAACATGACTGATACAAAGCCATTCAGATTCATAACCAGTAAAATGATTTATCCACTTCTTAGGATGGCTGGAAAACTACGTCATCACATAGATGAGGATATCCACTTTTGTCCATGTTATGGCTCAAAGTCATCAATAAATTGAACCAGCTTTTAAAAAATAAAAGCTAAAATGTCAGAGGAACAGAATACAAACAAAGGGAGCATAAAGCATTGACCTAACTGGCCGTGAAAGTCAAATTTGGATTTTTTTGTAAATTTGGATCTTACAGTTACCAGTTTGTATTAGGAAACACCACAAATTCTTGCTGAAGATTAGAACTCTGTATTTTATATAAGCTGAAATGGATAGGAGCTAAAATAAAATAAATCTGAAGCAAAGGACATCTATTCTTTTCAGATAATATGCCTCTGACATTTCATTTCCTAACAGATTTGTAGTATAGAGAAGAACAAAATGACCCGGCCAACTGAATGAAGAGGAGGCTTATCACAGTAAAATCAGGCTTATTGGCACATATTCCCACTAAACATAGAGTGCTAGAATCATAGACTCTTAGAACAGAAGAAAACAGAGATCATCTGGTTTAACCACAATCAGTTAGACCTTGGTGTCAGCCTGGGTCCTACTGTTCTCTGTTGAGACCTTGGACAGGCACTGGTGCTAATTTAACCTATAAATCATGTCTGCTAAATGAGAGGTCAGTGGCTTTTGAACTACTCCAAGGGTCTGCTTCAATCTTTTCATAATCTTTAAGATATATATTTAAAATGTGAAGAACTGTGATAAACATCATATACACTCAATCACAATATATGCCTAAGTATAACACACTGGACATCTCTACATTAACTCATTTTTATACAGCCTCTGAAACAAACTGCTCCCATTTTTACTTAACCAAAGAGGCTGTCTATAATTTCTTGCCTATGTTAATTAAGAACTCTTCAAAGGTTGTAAATTGAGACAGAATTTAGAAATACAGTGAATGCTAAGGCATCTAAATCATTTTCCATATTACTTGTGCTAAACTTTCTAATAGACAAAATAGCCACATGCCCACTAATGCCTGTATAATAGTTAGACGTTAACATTTCAATTAGAAATTAACTTATACTAAAGAACAAGATCATGTCCTTTGCAGGAACATGGATGAAGCGGGAGGCTATCATCCTTAGCAAACTAATGCAGAAACAGAAAACCAAATACCGCATATTCTCATTTAAAAGTGGGAGCTAAATGATGAGAACACATGGACACATGGGGGGAAACACACACTGGGGCCTGCTAGAGAGTGGCGGGTGGGAGGAGGGAGAGAAGCAGAAAAAAGTAACTCTTGGGTACTAGGCTTAGTACCGGGGTGACAAATAATCTGTACAACAAGCCCTTGTGACGTGAGTTTACCTATGTAACAAACCTGCACATGTACTCTTGAACCTAAAAATTGTTTTAAAAAAGAAATTAATTAATGCTAATAAAACACACTAGTGGTTTTAAAAAATTTGTTTTATGTGTTGGGATTACCTATACCTCTTTCTTTGGAAACAAGATCATTTTCATGAAAAAGCGTTAGGACTACAGGACCAGATGATTTAGCACATGCATGGCACTTTAAAAATGGCTTATTATTTAAATTAACTCACTATTCCTCCCAATACCTCAAGTGGAATGTGATACTATTATTTCAATTTTAGATATGAGAAAACTGAGGCAGTTGAATACATTGTCCAAGATTAGCAGTAAAATGTTGAGCAGGAATGTAACGCAGGCATTCCAGTCCCAGACCTAGACTCTTAATACCAACGTTTAATACACCTTCAGATGACCTCCTGGGTGCCTGGTAACCCTAACTTTCTAAGCCATTTCTGTCCTTGCAAGAGCCCTGTCTATCTGATTTTGTTTGACTTTTTCTAGGGACAGGCAGCCCTCCCCTCCACCCACTGAGGAAGCCAGTTCATCCCTGAATGGCCCTGACTAGTAATAAATCCTCCTCTCTATGTATCATCCACACTGCTCCATGTTCTGCCCTCTGCAAACCTTTGGACACTGGTCAGTGACACTTCCTTTCTAATATATTCCATTTGGTTTTACGTATTTGCCTAAAACAGGTCTTCTTCTCAGGACTACATGGGGAGAGCACCACAAGGAGAACCCCCAGTTTCTAGTTCAAAAGCTTAATTACCTGGAATAACAACTTTACTGTGGTACAGGTATCAATTTTTTTATAGTTTCTTTTTAGCATTTTACCTTTTCTAGCATTTGGTTTCCCTGTGAAAACAGTGGCTTAAAAATATCCCTTTAATGAATCTTCGTTCTGTGACAAAGTATTTGCCCTTCTCTCTCTTTTATTACAAAAGTGACATCCAGGGTTCTAAACTGTTAAAAAAGTGAAAATCACCAGTAAGTAGCAATGATCCCAAACAGCAATGAGAAACTCTGTCTTTGGAATCACACTCTTCCAGGATTGCAGTTCTGCTGGCCACACACTAGCTGTGTGACCTTAGGCAAGATGCATAACCTTTCTGTTAATCCTAAATGGGAATAATAATAATAATTTAAAGCACAGAAAGAAAGCATTCCTCACAGTGCCTGGACTACAGTGAGGACTCACTGAGATTCCCTGATTGTTGTTAACCGTGGTGTAAAAACCTGGGGAGTTTAACAAGAAGAAAAGAAGACAGGCATTGCTAGATGGCCCCCACATTCAGAGCTTTGTCACCTGGAAGAAAGATTAGATTTCCTATCTGTGGTCCCACGAAATTGAACTGGGGCTTACAGAGGAATGGTATAGAAGGACTGATCCCATGTAGTGATTGGGAAAGGAAGCCTTAGGGAATGCCTCCCTCAAAAGATTGCTGTGAGGATTAACTGTTAACAATCTGTGTAAAGGGCTTAGCACCATGCCTGGAACATAGTAGGCACTCAGTAAATCCTAGCTCATTATGTTAGCAGTTGACTCAAGATGGAATGGGTTGTTTTGGGAGGAAGTGCGCTCTTCACCACTAGAGTCATTCAGGAAAAAAGTGAATGAACAGTGTGTGTGTGTGAGTGTGAGTGTGTGTGTGTGTGTGTGTGTGTGTCTGTAGGTGGGTTTTGAAGGAAAGATCTAAATCATCAGGTGACTTGCTATATTAATGAAGGATTAATTAAACAGCTGCCAGGTGCCTAGCACTACCTGGTCCTTTAGAGTGGCATATATTACATCTTTGCTTTCAATGGGCTTAATGTCTACTTGGGGAGACAATATCTGTGAGCAAAATAAACAGGAGATGAACCACATGGTGGGTGGAATAGGAATTAAGGGATAAACAGCTAAGGGGTTCAGAGATGGCTTCACGACAAAATCAGGGTTTATAAAATAAAGGGATGGATTTTCACACTGAAATAAAATGAGAAGAAATTCAAAGATTAAGATGTCATGCAATTTTGGGCAAGCCTGAAGTTTTAAAACAATAATCAGCATGGCTTGGGACTTTATCTATGTCATGCTGTCCTTCCTGCTCTTGGTTCTGAAGAAGACAGGTAGGTCAGTGGCCTCAACTTACATCACTGAAATTACTCCAATAAGGAAGAATTTGAGACCAGTCCTGGGTAACCCCCTCACTCTCTTGCCATAAATTACCCCCCCAGATTTGCCACAGCTGGCCCTCTAATTTCACTGTGTAGGATTAGAAAGTTGCCTAGGTCAGGCGCAGTGGCTCACACCTATAGTCTCAGCACTTTGGGAGGCTGAGGTGGGCAGATCGCTTAAGCCCAGGAGTTTGAGACCTGCCTGGACAACATGGCAAAATGCTGTTTCTACAAAAAATACGAAAATTAGCTGGACATAGTGGTGTGCACCTGCAGTCCCAGATACTAGGGAGGGTGAGGTGGGAGGATTGCTTGAGCCCAAGAAGTTGAGATTGCAGTGAGCTATGATCATGCCACTGTACTCCAGCCTAGGTGACAGAGCAAGACTGTCCAAAAAAAGAAAAAGTTGCCCAAAAAGTTGCTTTTGTTACCACTTTTCCAATAAGCCCCCAATACTAGTATTTTGGTGGATACTGAATAGTACAATTTCTTTCTTGACCTATCTTTACTGAAAAAAGTCAGTAATATATACTGTAAGATGCATTATTCTTCATGAAGCTAAAGTAAGCTTTATTTTGAATGAGAAAAAAAATTAACATGAGTAACATATTTTTGGGGCTTGGCCTTTATTTTTCCTAAATAAAAACATCTATAACTGGTTTGGACCATCCTGTAAGAATTCAGGGATAAGAACTGAGGGATAAGAACATCCAGAGATATGTTGGCAGTGAGTCAGGACTATGCAAAACCATAAAATGAAGAACATAACTTTTTGTTGATTCACAATTTAATAATAAGTTGTTTAAAATATTTAAATCATAATGTCATTGTCAGCCTGTATCATGTCTGTGTGTGTTGTTACATCTAACGGCCCTTGAGCAAAGAAGACGCAAAATTTGACTTTGCATTCCTTTCAGAACTGGCACACATTGAGAATAATTCTTGAATTAAGTAAAATTCTTAGGACTACAACCGGGCTTCCATTCCAGATCACAGAATGCCTCATTTAAAGAATGAAGAAATTAGAGCCCAGATCCCTGTGGAGTGGAATTTTGTGGTTTAGTGCATTTCGGTCCTGTATTGCAAATGGGGCATTTACATCAAATAATGGTAGTCTATGAGCTTAAGTGAATGTTATTCCCAAATTACATCTGGCTTTCTGGAACTCCTTCCAGCCTCCATGCAAGCTACCAGGATTTACTTTGAAAGTGCAGTTTACAAATTGATGAAAGTACTAATCTTTTCACTTTAGGCAAAGGGAATGGTAGAATGGATTTCTGTTAGACATTATTGGTGTTTCTCAGTGTCTGGCTCCTCTACTTCTGGGTAAATGGAGGATTACAGTTCTCCACCCTTCTGAAATTAGGTTTGGCCATGTGACTAGTTCTGGCCAATGGGATGTGAGTGGGAGTGGCAGGTGTCACTTTCATGTGGAAGCATTTAATTGCTGGTGCTCAATTCTTGAATTCCCTCTTCCTCTGCCAGGGCAAATTTTGCAGCCATTGGGGGACATGACTGCAAAGATGGCTGACCTTGAGGGGAGCTATCTAAAATGGTGGCGCCTCCAACAAGCTGGGTCCCTGAGGGACCATAATGAGCAGGGTCCTTGCTGGCTCTTTATGGACAAGTATAAGAGAAAAACCTTTGTATTAAGCCACTGATATTTTGTCATTACAGTTGTCACTCAAGCAAAATGTAGCTTATTCTGATTGGTACAGAACTTCTGCTTACATTCTTAAACCTACAGTCCAAAAATTATGTAGAATCTCATGCTAGGTGACAAAGTCTAGACCATACTTTGACACAAACTGTGTCCCGATTTATTTCAAATGCCTAAATAAGAATATACTGTTACATTGATATGTCTTCATTTAAAAGTACTGAGACTATGAGAACAATTAAGTTTTAAACTGAGTAGTTTGCCGAAAATTTTTTCTCTGTTACACAGAAAAGACAAACTGTTCATAGACATGGAATGCTACCTGCCAATCCTATATGCAGTTAGAATAGTTTTAGTGTTCAGGGGTTCAGAATTTACCTATAACTCAGTGCTGCTGAGCTATGTATTATAGTTTGGAAAGCTTCTTTTAAGACCTGCAGGACATCTATAGGACATTTCACCCCAATTTTTATGTATCACACAAGTCAGAGTGAAGCTGAGGGTACACAAGTATCCAAATGACCTTCAGACTTCTGGAAATACAACCCAGAGAATCCTGTATTCATTTGTCTACACTGCATACTATCAGCTCAATCGCATACTATAAAAGAGTAACTGCCCTGCAGATATGTAGAGATGACATGTGGAATCACTGACATTCTTGACTTTTACTGTGGCTCCAAGTTTGATGCTTCCTGCACTTTTAAAAACAAAAACATGGTAAAACATGTGAAATTTACCATCTTAGCCCCTTTTAAGTTATAGTTCAGTGGTATTAAAATACATTCTTGGTGGGGTGTGGTGGCTCACACCTGTAATCCCAGCACTTTGGGAGGCCGAGGCGGGTGGATCACCTAAGGTCAGGAATTCAAGACCAGCTTGGCCAATAAGGTGAAAGCCCATCTCTACTAAAATACAAAAACTTAGCCGGGCATGGTGGCAGATGCCTGTAATCCCAACTACTTTGAAGGCTGAGGGGAAGTGGAGGTTGTATCTGGGAAGTGGAGGTTGCAGTGAGCTGAAGTCATGCCATTACACTCCAGCCTGGAAAATAAGAGCTAAACTCCATCTCAAAAACAAACAAAAAAACAAAAAGTAAAAAAAAAAAAAAACCCCAACAACAACAACAAAACCATTCACGATGTTGTGCAACCATCACTACAATCCACTTCCACTCTGTACCCATGAAGCAGTAACTCGCCATTGCTGCCTCCCCTATCCCCTGGCAGCCACAGTGCTGGTCTCTCTTTCACATAGTCATTGCTCCTTTAACCTTCTGCCATGGACTGCCACCCTCACCAGATGACTGGCATTTCTTCATTGAAGATGCCAATGGCTTCATTTTCCCTGCAAGTGGGGTCTTCTCAATTCTCATCCCTTACTTCTTGAGCTATTCTCTGCCACTGTCTTCAGTGACACTGAGATCCTGGCTCCCATGTTCCCCTTTTTTCTTTCTTTCACTGTCTCCTTGCCGTGGGCTTCCAAAGGCTCAGAGCTTGACAGCATTTTTTCCATGTATACAGCCCAAGATGGTTTCTGAAAGCCAAACGTCTTAAGAATTTGTGATGCAGACCATGTTGGTTATCTAAAATTTTAAATGTAGGTGCTCTGAAAGTAAATGAGAAGTTAAAGCTCTGTAAGCAATGGTGAAAAACAGTTAATGGAACTTGAGGCCGGGTGCTATGGCTCATACCTGTAACCCCAGCACTCTGGGAGACTGAGGAGGGTGGATCACTTGAGCTCAGGAATTCAAGACCAGCCTGGCCAATATGATGAAACCCTGTCTCTACCAAAAATTCAAAAATTAGCCACAGGAGAATTACTTGAAGCTGGGAGGCAGAAGTTGCAGTGAGCCAAGATCGTGCCACTGCACTCCTGCCTGGGCAACAGAGCAAGACTCTATCTCAAAATAATAATAATAATAATAAAAGTTAATTGGACTTGAAAATAGCATTGACTCAATCGACTCCTTCCTACCTCCTAATAGTAGATGTTCTCCCAAACAGAACTGTTCATTCTCATAGTTTTTCTATTTATTCTGCTGCCATCAGTGAATTCAGTTGCTACCTTCTCTCACCTGAACTTCTAATCCCAAAGGTCATTTATCTGAAGGAGTCCTTTAGGGACCTTTTTTTTTTTTTTTTTTTTTTACTCATCCTTCAGGAAATTCAGGAAATATACTAAGCCAGAAATGCCCAGGTTAGTTTAAGAAATAAAATCTAAACTTAAAAGTTAGTTTTGAGGGAGAAAATCACTGTGATTCAGAGCTCTTCTCATAGGAACCTGCTTATGGGTAAACAATCCTTGAATAAAAGAGAGAGCTGGGGCCGGACATGGTGGCTTATACTGTGATCCCAACACTTTGGGAGGCTGAGGCGGGCCGATCACTTGAGGTCAGGAGATCAAGACCAGCCTGGCCAACATGGTGAAACCCCGTCTCTACTAAAAATACAAAAAAATTAGCGGGGGGTGGTGGTGCACACCTGTAGTCCCAGCTACTTGGGAGGCTGAGGTGGGAAAATCACCTGAACTTGGGAGGTGAATGCTATAGTGAGCCGCAATCATACCACTGCACTCCAGCCTGGGCAACAGAGTGAGATCCTGTCTCAAAAAAAAAGAAAAAGAGAGCATGCCTGGCCCACAGACCTCAAGTGTGCAGATTTCTCACAAGCCTCACAGTCCTCCTGTTTTTCAGTTATGGTAATGAGGGAAAGGGTAGAAGAAATTAAATTTTTCTTCCTTTCTATAAGCAAACTTCCCTGAGTCCTTCCCCTTCCCGTGGGAGTGTATCCTGCTTTGCAAGTTTTATGAGTTTATAAATTCTTGCATTCTTGTTCTCTATAGCTGATAACCATAAGTTTCTGTAACACAGTGAAGGTCATGAAAAAGGCCTAAGCAGGCTGCACTCTGGCCACCAAGGCGCTGTAGCAAAAGGCAACAGATAAGGCCCATGCTAGAATCCTTGAGCTCTACAGATAGCATCTGTGCTGCATAACAAGTCATATGTAAGCCTGAGTTGCGTGCCTGTCATTGCTTAAGAAATTGTCTTTTTTTCTACACTTGCAAACTTGTTTTTGAGCCACTGTGTACTTCATGTATAAAAAGTCAAGCCCTGTCTTTGTCAGGCACTCAGCCATTTTGATTCCAAGTATTGCTGGGTGTATACATAAAATTAACTCCTTCTGCAACCTCAGTGGTCTCTCCAGTCTCTCAAATTCTGCAACATTTCTGGTGAGTTGGCTGGGAACTGCAGATGACAGGCTTGCTGTCTCCTTTGCCTGTAGGGGGCCAGGGCCCCAGGGCCAAGGGAGACCTGAGTCCCTAGGTGACACCGGGAGGCTTCTCCCAAGAAGGAGTTCGGCTCTCCCAAGCCCTGGTACCCTCCCCAGACAGTGCAATGGAATTGGGAAGAGGCTGCAGAAAGACGTTAGGATTAGGGCGCTTTAGGAACTGCAGTAAGACATTTGAGGCTTTAAGGAAGGGGAAGGAAAAAGGGAAAGGAGGTCCTGAGCTCCAATTACCTTCCGGGGAAGTGACTAGTAACCCGACCTAGCAGGGCTAGGGGAAGTAAGAGTGCTTGCCAATTTGAGTGAAACTAACCTAATCAGAACCTGATCAGTTCCAGAGGTGTAAGTACTAATCTGACCCAGAGGAGCTGGGGGTGGTGAGAGTGGCTCACCATCCCAAGTAAAAATGGGAAATGGGAGTGAGGAGGGGTGTGAAAGTGCATGAAAGAGATCGCTCCCGGAGAAGCCAGCACAGGGAGTGATGTGTGGAAGCTGCAGGTCGCTTAGCATGGACTGTATGCTCTGAGCGAAGTGTGGGGCTGGCCGCAGCCGGGGTGATCCATGTATGGCTTAAGGAGGTGCCCCCACACTCTAGGTATTGTTGAGGTGGGTAACAAACTCTCCAATGCCAAATGGCACCTGAAACACCCCCTCCTACTTAGATCAGGATCAGGGGAACGGCTTAACCAGTCCCAAACGAAAGTGGAAGTGATTGTGCATCATAAGGGAGGAGATGGGAGGAAAGGTGAGAAAGCTACACCATTGAAATGCATGTTAAAAATTTTTAAGAAGGGCTTTGGGGGAAACTATGATGTTAAACTAACTCCTCAAAGGTTAAGAACTCTTTGTGAATTAGAATGGACTTCTTTTGGTGCTGGATGACCTGCTGAAGGAACTGGCTGTGCAAAGTGGTGACCGAGGTCGGAGGACAGCCAGGGCATCTGACCAATTCCCTTATATCAGCTCATGGCCGAATATAATTCAAACCCAACCTGTGTGGCTGCAGCCCTGTCTGGCAGATTATTGCAAAATGCTAGTAGCTTGAGCTGAGCCCAGCATGAAAGAAAAATCAGCTTTGCCGGGTGCTTCAGAGTCAAAGGAAAAGCCACAGGGAAAACAAGGAAAAACAGTTTTGCAGGAGTCACCAGAGGATATAGAAATCCCCTACCTTCCTACTAAGGCCAGCCCCTGAGCAGCCAGGCGTGGATGGTGACACATCCCAGGCTACACCCCACAGAGAGGAATCTGAGCCCCTGCCTCAGAAAGCTAGAAAGTCAAGGTGATCAAACAGGCTGCTGCCTCTGCCTCCACTGCCTAGGACTAAAGGGGCAGGGAGAGCAGTGCCCAGGCCACTGCTTCTGCCACCTATGACTAGGGGTAGGGGGCAGACAAGTCCCGAGCCCTGATGCAGTGGGAGATGGAAGAGCCAAGACCCCCTGCAGCAGCAGGATCAAGAAAGGGAAAAGGCGGTGCTGCTCAAGATGGCCCAGAAGAAGCTCTGGTGCAAGGAACACTGGCTGTAGGAGGAGGGGCTCTGCTAGCTGTCTGTCAAGGGCGGAGCCCAAGAAGGCAAGGTTGCAGGCTGAGCAGTGCACCTGTGGGGCGCTGGGAACAGCCCCAGACTGAGCATAGAGCAGCAGTCACAGCTGCAGTAGGATGGTCCAGAGCCATGCTGGGAACCTCACAGGGCAGGTGGGTATGGCATCCCTGCCTGGCTGCCTGCACCCTCAGGAGGCCACCCGTGGGCAAGAAAACCAGCAGCCATAACTAGTGGCTACAGCAGCTCAGGGCAAGCCCCGCTCTGGCCAGCAAGCCCGCTCTGGCCAGCAAAATGTTAAAAAAAAAAAAAAAAAAAAAAAAGGAAAAAGGAAAATCAAAGAGATTAAGAGTTAAACTGCTGACCCTGAAGACAAGGAGAAGAGCCGGCTGTGCAGCTGTGGGTGAGAGCAGCTGACCCAAGTAGCTGAGACAGGGCGAACAGTGTAAGAATAAGCTGATAAGCTAGTGTAACAGCAAGTGAAACAGCAAACGTAAGGAGAGAAAAAAAGAGAAAGTGCAAATAAGATAAAGACTTAAGGAAGAGACCCTGCAAGTCTGGTAATGAAAGATTTAGATGAAAATTACAAAAGCTAGAAGGTTTTGTAGGCATGAATGCCACCCTGCTTTTAAAAGGGGCGGCCAAGGTGTATGTTAATCGTGACCAGGAGGCAAAGAGGAAAGCTAACCAGAAACTTAGGAGGAAAGCCGATTTACTGGTAGTGGCTCTCACGGAAAGGGGGGTGAATGTAGTAAGAGGATGTAGACATGAACATGGACGTGAAAAGGGCCAAGTTAGGCCAAGGTCTCAAAGTCAGTCAAGACTAGAGAAGAATCAATGTGCAGTGTGCAAGAAGAAGGGAGACTAGGAAAATAAATGCCCAGAGGGCAAAAAGGAGAAAAATGTCAGCGACTATAAAACTGGAAAAGTGCCAGTCAGAGGCTAACGCACCCCAAGAGAGTCACACACTAACTTGATCAGGCTGGCAGGGACTGGAGGATAAGAAGACTAGGACAGACTGGGCTCCTTCTCTTTAGGCCTCGAGGAGCCTATAGCCACATTGGAAGTAGGGGGCCAGCTAATGGACTTTATAGTAAATACTGGAGCTGAACACTCGGTAGTAACCTAGCCCATAGGGCCATTTTCCAAAAACACACAACTGTTGTCAGGATTACAAGGATCCCAGAAAAGAGGCCATTTTGTAAACCAAAGAGGTGTTTCATCAAAGGACGGGAAGTCCATCATAAATTCCTATACCTCCCACACTGTCCAGTGCCCCTCCTGGGGAGAGACCTGCTCCACAAGTTGCATGCCCAGATTACCTGTGGGCTGCCAGGGGGTATGACTTTAAGCCTAACTCAGCCAAAGGCTATGAGGTTAACCCTTACTGTCCCATAGGCTAAAAAGTGGAAACTATAAACAAAGAAAATACAGGTACTGATGCAGCCTAGCATGCTGAAGGAGGTAAAATTATTAGCCAGGCTAGATGATGGAATTCCTGGAGTATGGGCTGAAGACAATACACCTGGGTTGGCTATAAATCAGGCACTGGTAGTAGTGAAGTTAAAACTGGGAGGAATTCATGACCGTGTGGAATACCATGACAAGGTATTCTCAAGCCAAGAAGACCATACAGACCAGCCCCTCAGGGACTCAAATGTTAAATACTCTATACTTGGGAGCAGTTTCGTGCTAGAAGGAGCCAGTTGGGCTATGTATGCGGTGGTACCATTGAACCCAGTAGTGGAGGCTCAGCCTCTGCCCACTGAAACATTGGCTCAGAAGACAGAGCTGACAGCCCTAACAAGGGCTCTTTTACTGGCAGAAGACACAAAGGTTAACATTTATACTGACCCCAAGTATGCCTTTGCCACTTTGCATGTCCACAGAGCTATATATAAGGGGAGAGAACTTTTAACTGCTGGAGGAAAAGAAATAAAGGACAAGGAGGAAATTCTACAGCTCTTAGATGCTGTATAGGCTCCAAAACGGTGGCTGTTATGCGTTGCAAAAGGTAAGGACGCCAGAGGCCAAAGGAAATAAAAAAGCAGACAGGGAAGCAACATGGGCAGCAATCATCACACTGAACTTTAAAGGAAATGTCTTACCTATGCCCCCCTCCCAGAGCCTCCTCTCCAGGAAGCTCCTTGTTACTCTCCAAATGAAAAGGCCTGGTTTGCCCAAGAAATTGGAGAATACATTAAAGGAGAATGATGGAAATTCTCCAATGGGAGATTAGCCATTCTTGAATTGGTGGCTCCTAGATTTGTAAAGCAGTTCCACTGAGGAACTCACATGGGAAAACGGCACTGGAAACGCTACTACGACACCATTTCTACGTGTCCCGGCTTACTGCCATCACCCGAGCCACTTGTAACAGTGTCTAACGTGTGCTCAGAACAACCCACAGCAAGGGCCCACTCAGCCCCCAGGAATTCAAAAAATAGGAGCCATGCCTTGTGAAAACTTGCTTAGGGACTTCACCACAATGCCTCGGGCAGGGGCCATCGGAACATGCTGGTGCTCGCTTGCGGCTTCTTGGGGTGGGTGGAGACTTTGCCCACCTGAACAGAAAAAGCACGAAAAGTGACTAAAGTACTATTAAGAGACATTTTTCTCAGATTCGGACTGCCCCTAACTCTAGGGTCAGACAATGGACCAGCATTTGTAGGCGAAATAGTTCAAAAACTCACATGGCTGTTAAAAATAAAGTGGAAGTTGTATTCCACCTACTGGCTGCAGAGCTCAACAAAAGTGGAGCGCATGAACTGGACAAACAGCTGCTGAAAAAATACTGCCAAGAGACTCATCTAAGATAAGATCGAGTCTTGCCCACGGACCTCCTCCGAGTCAGGTACACCCCCACTAAACAAACTGGGTATTTGCCCTATGAAATCTTGTTCAGCCAGCCACCCCGATCATAAGTCAAATTAAAGGTGATCTCCAGGAGCTAGGGGAACTAATCTTAAGGAGGCAGATGTAGGCTTTAAGGACAACCATGCAGTGTCCAAAGTGTCCATGGTTGGGTACAGGAAGGAATGCCCATAATCCTAGCTGACCCAGAGTCCCTTTTAAACCTAGGGACTCTGTTTAGGTTAAAAAGTGGCATCTATCTATCCTGGGATCCATATGGGATGGGCACCATACCGTAATCCTGTCCACTCTGACTGCTGTTAAAGTTGCAGGAATCACTGCCTTGGATCCACCACAGTCGGCTGAAGCTGGCAGCCCAGGACAAGGGGCACTGTCAGCAAGACCCAGACCACAGGAGCCAGCTGATCCTGTGATGAGACCAAGCTGCCGACAGAGATGACAACAGCCCTGCTCTGGTCACTCCAGAAGCTGACCAGTCTACGCATGGCTCAAGCCTGAGGAAGCAACAACAGCCCTGCTCTAGTCACTCTGGAAGCTGATTAGTCTACGCACGGCCAAAGCTTGGATTGATATCAGCAAAGTAAATGTGGATAGAAATCTTAAGTCTAGGCCGTGCGAGGTGGCTCATGCCTATAATCCCAGCACTTTGGAAGGCCGAGGTGGGTGGATCACGAGGTCAAGAGATCAAGACCATCCCGGCCAGCACAGTGAAACCCCGTTTCTATTAAAAAGTACAAAAAAATTAGCCGGGCGTGGTGGCACGTGCCTGTGGTCCCAGCTACTCGGGAGGCTGAGGCGGAAGAATTGCTTGAACCCAGGAGGCAGAGGCTGCAGTGAGCCGAGATTGCGTCACTGCACTCCAGCCTGGTGACAGAGCAAGGCTCCATCTCAAAAAAAAAAAAAAAAAAACAAATCTTAAGTCTAGTAATTTTCCCTTAGGCTGTTTTATTATTAGTCTGATGCTGTGCTCAACCCCCTCCTCCAGGAAAGGACCTCTTTGTCCCTGGTGGGTGTAAAGATGCTACCTTTTATTTTGTTCTTACTCCTCCCCATGAAGGCCTCCCCTTTATTTCTACCAAAGGATAGGCTCACAGAAGGGTGCCCCCAGTGCACACACACTACACAGTCAGAAAACAACAACCAGGACTCTGTTACATTACACTCACTATGAGTGCACAGGAACCCACTTAGGAACTTGCACCTGCAATCTCACAACCTATTCAGTTTGTGACCCAGAAAGTGGCCAGTCTTATGTATGTTATAACCCTAAGCTTTTACCTTATAAAGTCTGGTTTAAAATATAATATCAGGTCAAAAGAAAAAAAAGAAGGAAACCTTTTAACACCAACTAAGAAGATCTCTCCCTCCCACAAAAGTCCTATTTATATATTGTCAAAAGACTCAGACTTGTCCGGCCCAACAATTCCAAGTTTTTGAGTCATTTTATGAACATATCAAACAAAAGTTGGCTAAGCCCTCTCCTTTAACTAAAAACCTGTTTGCTCGGCTAGCTGAAAACAATGCTGGCAGCCTCGGTGTTACCTCATGCTATGTTTGTGGAGGAACCAACATAGGAGACTCGTGTCATGGGAGGCAAAGAAATTAGTGACAAAAGATAACTTCACTTTAACTGTCTCATCTCCCAAACCTACGCTTGCAGGTCAAAGCATCTAGCTTTTAAAACCTCTATAATCAAGGCATTCTGCATTGCTCCCTGAGGAGAAGCCTTCACAGATCTGGTGGGAGAATTAACTTACCTAGTACAGGAATATTACAATGAAACAGTAAGAAAAACTCTATGGTATGACGGGAAAAATAACTCTGCACCACCCCCCACCTCCACCCACCCAATCTCTCATTTCCCTTCTTTGAGCAATGTTTGGTACCAGCTCAAAGCTCCAAATACCTGCCAAGCACCTTCTGGCCTCTGTTGGATCTGTGGACCTAGGACATATCAGCAGTTGCTGGCCAAACGGACAGGGGCCTGTGTACTAAGGACAATCAGGCCGTCTTTCTTTCTAATCCCACTGAGGCAAGGAGAAGCCTTAGGGTACCCAGTCTATAATAAAACTAAAAGGAGAAATAAACAGGGTGTAACCACAGGGTATTGAAAAGACACTGAATGGCCCCCCTGAGAGAATAATTCCACCTGGGCAAAAAAATGTGAGGATACCGCACCCCTATTTATATGCTCAATAGTATTATAAGGTTACAGGCAGTACTCAAAATCATTACTAATGACATGGCCAACACTTTGAACTTGCTTGCCCACCAGGCCACCAAAATAAGAAATGCTATTTATCAAAATAGGCTGGCCTTAAATTACCTCCTGGCCCAGGAGGAGGGAGTGTGTAAAAAGTTCAACCTAACCATTGCCTAAGGATCAATGACAATGAAAAGGTCACTGAAAATATAACTGCAAAAATCCAGAAATTGGCTCATGTCCCAGTCCAAACCTAGAAAGGATGGTCTCCAGACTCCCTTTTTAAGGGCTGTTTTTCATCTCTTAAAGGATTTAAAACCTTAGTAGTACTAGAAACCTGTCTTACACTCCTGTGTCTCTTACCTCTCCTTGTTAGAAATATCCGATCAGCCACGGAAACTCTAATAACCAGGCAAACTACTGCTCAGCTAATGGCTTTAACCAAATATCAACTCTTGCCAAATGAAAAACTAAATAATGGTGATGCTTTCTGTTAAATTTCATTTATACAAAAGTGTCAAAGGGGAGAATAATGCGGGAAAATGGAGAAGAAATTAAATTTTTCTTCCTTTCTATAAGCAAACTTCCCTGAGTCCTTCCCCCTCCCGTGGGAGTGTATCCTGCTTTGCAAGTTTTATAAGTTTATAAATTCTTGTATTCTTGTTCTCTATAGCTGATAACCGTAAGTTTCTGTAACACAGCGAAGGTCATGAGAAAGGCCTAAGCAGGCTGGACTCCGGCCATCAAGGCGCTGTAGCAAAAGGCAACAGATAAGGCCCTTGCTAGAATCCCTGAGCGCTACAGATAGCATCTGTGCTGCGTAACAAAAGTCATATGTAAGCCTGAGTTGTGTGTCTGTCATTGCTTAATGAATTTTCTTTGTTCTACACCTGCAAACTTGTTTTTGCACCACTGTGTATTTCATGTATAAAAAGTCAAGTCCTGTCTTTGTTAGGCACTCAGGCATTTTGATTCTGTGTAGTGCTGGGCCAGTGTACAACTAAAATAAATTCCTTCTGCGACCTCAATGGTCTCTCCAGTCTCTCAAATTCTGCAACAATGGCATGGGAGTCTGAGGAGAGAGGTGGGAGGCTTGGGGTTCCTGGGAGATCAGCTGGGGTCAGGATTGTCAAAGGCACAGCTGCAGGCACTTCTGGGAAGAACTGAGCAAAAAAAGATTTCTCTGTACTGGTCCCTGTGACAAAGGGCCAACAGGAAGTGAAGAATGCAGGAGCAATGTAGCAGAAGCTGGCAGGAGCTTCAGTCCAGTGACAGGAGAAAGTAACTGGAATGAAATGAAATGGGGGTGGGGTGCAGAATACCCCCAAACTAACACTTTGAGTATCTCTGGTTTTCATTTATCCTATTTCATTGATCTGTATACTAGCCCATGAGGCAGCTAATCTTTTTCTGTTTTTTTTTTTTTGAGATGGAGTCTGGTTCTGTTGCCCAGGCTGGAGTGCAGTGGCACGATCTTGGCTCACTGCAACCTCCACCGCCCAGGTGCAAGCAATCCTCCTGCCTGAGCCTCCCACGTAGCTGGGATTACAGGTGCCCACCACTGTGCCCAGTTAATTTTTTTGTATTTTTAGTAAAAGCAGGGTTTCACCATCTTGGTCAGGCTGGTCCTGGACTCCTGACCTCAAGTAATCCACCTGCCTCAGCCTTCCAAAATGCTGAGATTATAGGCACGAGCCAAGGTGCCCAGCCTATTTTCCTCATTTTACTTCAGTTGAGGAGAATTAAACAACTTGTTGAAGGTCCCATGACAGAATCTTGGTGAAACTCTAGTCTGTCTCCAAACCACATGTGCTTTTCAGCGTACCAGGATAACAAAGGGTTATGATCGGGAACTTCACAGCAGACAGACCTCACTGAGATCTGAGTCCTGACCCTGCCATTTACCAGCTGGGTGACCTTGGGAAAATTGCTTATGCCTGCCAAGCTTCAATTTCCTCATGTATAAAAGGGGCGTATGATAGTACCTAAGTTTTTCAAGAGTCAAGTAAGATAATTTATGAAAATGCATACTTTTAAAGTGCCATGTTGTAGGCACCTAAGAAACGTTAATTCCATTAATATCATGATTGTGCCGATTTCCAGTCTCACCTCCAGCTCCACACCCTTGCTCCCAATCATGCTGCTGGGAGAAAATTTACATTTGATTTTTTTATAACTGGAAACCTTTGTCTGGTATGTGTTTCATTTGCCATTAATTAAAGCATCTGATAACTAGATCATGTTTTCCAACCAATCCATGATGTGCTTCCTTTAGAGAAAGAGAGATAGAAGAGAAAATACACTCAACTCTTTTTAGCCTTTTAGCAAAGTCACTGTTATAAATTCGTCCATTTTTTTCTTTCAAAGAAAACCATGCTGCTATCTTCAAGACCATCTCCTCACATGATTACTTTCCCCAGATAGCTTTTCATTTTCCAGGGTGCCTCAAATAAAGAGTGTGTGTGTATCTGTGTGTGTGTGTGTGTGTGTGTGTGTGTGTGTGTGTGTGTGTGTGTTCCCACCCAATAAATCTCCTGCTTGGCGGAGATTGTTGATGGTTTCTGTGAAAGGGTCTTTTTGTCCTTTTTTGTCTAAGAAGCTTTTTCATTAGAAGCCTGTAAGTCAAGGTAAGTGCCACAGGGATTCGAAGATCTCTTGGCTTTTCTACGATGTCCAAATTATCTCCCAGAAAAATGAAGTCCTACATTCCCTGCAATCAGTTAATAGAAGTGACAGCTGTGAGAGCTTCAAATCTGGCCCTAATTAATGGGCAGTGCACAAATGTGACCAATGCATATTTGCAGAGAAGAGGCTTTAAATAGCATCAAATGTTTGTGAGCAAGAGGCTGGTGATGGCAGGAAATATCTGACGGTCCTAATGGGATCAGGCTTTTGTGTGCAAACAATGGCAAACAATGGCCGCAAACCGCAGCCCAGCTGAGAGCCATTAAGATGGAGTATTCATTTGTGTGGTGGGTAAAGGCTCTTCAATAGCTGCTAATCAAAACAGAGAAAAATGAATGTATAGCATGATGCAACTCTAATTTTAAAGACTGGGTGTCCAAATAACCCCACATAAGGGTGCAGAAGGCTTACATGGAATGGCCTTCTCCTTGAACTTGCTGCACCCTAGAGAAGCGTATCTCTCTCAAGAACCTCTTCCCTTGGCCTCCAAGGAGATTTTACTCTCTCATTTCTGACCAACCTTTCTTTATCTTGTTCCTCCCATCCCCTCAATGAGACAGTCCCCTAATCACTGTTTTCTGTTCACATTCCCTGTGTGACAGATTCCCTGGGGAAGATCTCTTCTAAATCTTACGGGGATTTAAGAACGTCACTTGTCCAGCTGCGGCCAAAATGGACATGCCATTGGGATGCAGAAGTGCTGGTGCTTACCTAAATACTCATACTAAAGACAGCAGAGACTGGGACTTTCGTGTATTCATTTCCGACACTCTCATTCCCAGATACTGAGCTAGAAGCTGGTGATACAGATACAAGATTAGGGTTCCTGAGGAACTTAAAAAACCATCCTCCCTGTCATGGTAATGGCTGCCTTGAGTAGTATGAGTACTATGTCAAGTACTCTGCTAACTGCTTTACTTATGCAATCACACTTAATCCTCACAGCAACCCTGTGAGCTGGCTACTATGATTCTTTCTTTTCTTTTCTTTTGTTGAGACAAAGTTTCACTTTTGTTGCCCAGGCTGGAGTAACATGGCACAATCTTGGCTCACTGCAACCTCTGCCTCCTGGGTTCAAGCAATTCTCCTGCCTCAGCCTCCCAAGTAGCTGGGATTACAGGCACCTGCCGCCACACCCTGCTAATTTTTGTATTTTTAGTAAAGACAGGGTTTCACCATGTTGGTCAGGCTGATCTCGAACTCCTTACCTCAGATGATCCACCTGCCTCAGCCTTCCAAAGTACTGGGATTTACAGGCATAAGTCACCGCACCTGGCTGAATTCTTTCATTTCACAGATGATGGAGCTAGTTTTTCTGTGGAAGAGCATAGACCAAGCTTGGCGTCTGGTAAGCAGTGGACGTAGGACTAGACCAGGCTCGTCTGTTGTCAAATCCCATGCCCATATCCATTCTGCTACCCCGACTTTCCTGCTATTTACCTGCCAGTCTAGTGGAGGAAAATAGACAAGTTCACAATTTTTGATAATCATAACCCAGCAGGAAACCAAATGAACTGACAAATATTAATAATTTATACAAATATTCACGTGAGCTGTATGTTCAAGGAATCCATATTTGTCCCTTCAAAAGAAATATTGCTTTCAGCGGGGCACAGTGGCTCACACTTGTAGTCCCAGCACTTTGGGAGGCCAAGGCAGGTGGGCTGTTTGAGCCCAGGTGTTCAAGACCAGCCCAGGCAACATGGCAAAACCCCACATCTATGAAAAATACAAAAATAAGCTGGTGTGGTAGCATGTGCCTGTAGTCTCAGTTAATTGGGAGGCTGAGGTGGGAGGATGGCTTGAACCCAGTGTGTCGAGGCTGCAATGAACTATGATGGTGCCCCTGCACTTCAGCCTGGGCGACAGAGTGAGACCCTGTCTCAAAAAAAAAAAAAGAAATATTGCTTTTGATTCAAGGCACTACATTCCTCCAGTTAGACCTGTCTTCACCCTCAGTGGTATCTTTCTCATGGGTGGGGCTGATCATTTATACACACAGTAGATGAGGGTTGACATACAACAAGAACCTTAAGAGACCAACTTTGCATTGCCTGAATGCTTTCCTTTTTTGTTTTCTTTTCTTTCTCATCTCACCTTGATGCCCTGCACCCTGAAAAAAGGCAAGCTGTTAGGTAAGCTGTCACACTGGGGAGGCCAGTAATAAAATAACTGCCTTTAACAAGGTCTGTTGATTAGGAGGCTTGTTACAGCAATAGGCTCAGACAAGAGCTGAAAGAACTTAGATTTCAACTTCTTCTCACTCAGTAATTAGCCTTTATCATCAGCCTCTGTGTCCTCAAGAGAAAATTTCACATGTAAGCTGCTGTGTAGTCTTCTTATTAATGTAAATAAACAAGACCTTACATGAGATGCAGAAAAGAAATTAATTAGGACCAGGCAATGTTTCCAAATCACTTACAGCAGTTGCTGGGAAAACAAAATTTTATATTTGAAACATCACACACAAAAATGTGCAACACTTCAGTCCAAGACACATAAACTGTGGGTTGGGGAGTTCATTCAACCAACACTTAGAGTGACTTGAAAACAAACAGACATTTAAAACATAAGCAAGAAAAGCCAGTCAACACTCTTTGGTCATGGGAACCCAAACTAACAATTCCAATATGCGAGAGGACCACAGAGTGGTCAAAGAAGTAGGTTCCAGCCATAGGGCTTTTGGCTTTCAGCCTGTTGATTGTGAACAATCCCTGGAAATTTGAATCAAGAGTCACAACCTGGTAACACCTGGAGAGAGGTCAACTGGGTGGCAGATCAAGGAGGGGTCATACAGTCATCAGGAGGGGTCGTGGAATCATCCCTCCTTTAAAGGTCTTGCCTTTTCAACCCCGAGGGTGACTGGTGGTATAGAACTCAGGCAATGCCAACAGAGATGGGAAGGAGGGGGTCCGATTTTCAAAATACATTTCCAAGGAAGAGGAGGAAACAGGACTTCTTGACCCACTGAATGTTGGGGCCAAAGAAGAACTAATGATAGTAGCTGATATTTAGTGAGCACTGGACTCATTGCTTTTCAGGGATTATCTCATTCTGTTTTTCTGCCAGCTCTACAAGATAGGTAGGATTATTTTCTCCATTTTACAGATGGGAAAACTGAGGCTCAGGGGGTCAAGTAGCTTAGTTCTCTAAGATCTCTCGGCTATTAAGATGTGCAGCTGAGAACTGAACACAACTGTAGTGACCCCGAATCCCATGCTCGTAATTTCCGTGCTATTAGGCTTTACAGCTTGGGATATTGGGCAGGATGACAGTACCCTGAACTGACCCAGACACCTGACACTACAGCACCCATGTTTTCCTTCTCCCTTTGGCCTGGGACTTACGTGTCCTAGAGGAAAATGGTGGGACATCACAAGACCCCAGCCAACACTGCAGAAGCAGATTCCTTACACTCAGTTGACTGGAACCATGTGGCCAAGAAGAACTAATGGCTAAGCGGCTAAGCCCTCCTGAGCTATTTCAGCCTCTTTCTCTGAGGCCTCAAAGATTCAGCTTATTTTTCCTTTTTAAAATCTCTAAGACACATCCTACTCCTTTCAGGTTCCTCTACTTTCAAGCCTGGCTGTGAGGTGCTACCTGGTCTCCCCAGCTCTTCCCTTCCAGCTACCCCTGAAAAAAAAGGGCACAGGCCTTCTTAAGAGTTCTACTAACCGTCAAGGAGGGCAAAAGGAGCAAACACAGAGACTTGGTGAGGTTGTCATTCACAGCCTTTGCTTTTTCACCCTCTCGTTAATGAAAGTAAGATGATTCAAGATCAATGGAGGTCATGAAATCCTCCTTCCTTTCAAAGCTCTCTCCTTTTCAACCCTGAGTGTATACTAGAATCACTCTAAAGGCTTTGAAAAGCTACTGATGCCCAGGCCTTATCTACAAGACTCTGACTTGGGCTGGTACAGGCCTGGATATGATAACTTGAATGTTTTTCAGGTGATCCTACTGTGCGCTCATGACTCTGGGGCAGCCAGAGTCTGCCTGTCTTACCTAGGGGGATCCTTTTCCAAGTCATCCAATGCAGAGTTCTCATGTTGGTGGGGGGGTAGATCTTGCTCTCCCCAGGAGACATTCGGAAATGTCTGGGGGTATTTTTGATTGTCCAGTTGGTGGTTGGGGAGGAGGGTGTGATGGGATCTGGTGGGTGGAGGCCACAGGTATTGCTAAGCATCTTACAACGCACAGGATAGCCCCCACCACAAAGAACCTTCAGGGCCAAATGTCAATAGAGCTGGAGCTGAAAAACCTTTGCCATGAGGAGCCATCTTATGCACTGTAGAATTATTGGTCTGAAATATGAATAGTGCTGCTGTTGAAAAACCCTGCTCTCACAGAACCAGAGACATACACTGGTGCACTCAAACACCCCCAGAGGGGATCCCCAGAGCTATGAGGGACCCTACTGGGAGGGCCTTAGTCTTTGTGAAGCAGTGAAGGTCACTGTGCCATATCCTTATGGACTTCATGCTTGAAAAGATGGGGAGAAACCTTTCTCTGTCTTCAGAGAAGGGAACGGTGCTTTGTATTCTATTGCACAGTCATGCTCAGAGCTTCACTCCTCTTTAATTATATAAAGAAAGTTTTTGAGGAAAGCATGACAAGAAACCCCAAAACTGGGGGTAAAATATAAACAAATGTTTTGGCTGATGTACTGCACATTTTTAAATCACAAAGTGTGTTTTCAGAGTGTACTGAGCCCTGCCTAGAATGGCTCAAATTAAAGATCAAAGGCAGTGCCGTGACGAGACAGAGCAGAGCTCCATGGCAAGTTAGCATACCCGCTTCCCCTCCCTGGAATAGCCATGTGGTCACCCGCTTGCCTAAGAAGTGCTTGTCTGAAGCACCAGTTAAGACAGCGAGCATTGATTAAAGGAGGATTTTCTTTTTTTTGTCTGTTTGTTTTCTTTTTTATTGGGGAACTTTAGAGTGTGGTTAGATAGCAACAAGTTTTAAAAAAAGAAAGAACATGATTGAGAGCCAGCTTATAAAGACATAAGTTTGATGCTTGGAGAGTGGAAAATATCAAGAGATTCCAACTAGAGATGGGAGGAGCAAAGCTGGCCAAGGGAGACAGAGGCCCCTCTCTGAGCACACAAGGGCCTGGCCATGTGGCTTGTGGGTGCAAAGGAGCCTCCAAGAGTTCTGGAGCCAAGCCATCACTACCTTACAGCCAGGGTAACCAGAGGAAAGAGGCTCCTGAGAGCTGAGGCTGCGATCCACACATCCCAGATGAGAAAAAAGCACTGAAAAACAGGGCTATCAGCTAAACTTAGGATGGGTTTTATTTGGGATGAGGGCATGGGAGGTAAAGAAACAGAGAAGCTTATAAGGAGGCTGAGGCAACAGTGTAGATATGGGATGTGGAGTGGGGTGGGGACTGGAGGAGAAAGAGGCAATTCTACCCAACATCACAAAAGAACAACTGTGGGGCCTGAGCATCGCTTTACGTGTCACGTCCTCTAGAGCTGAGTTCTCAAACTGAGATACAACCAACGAGAGATCGCAGCTGATAAGAAACTAGAAATGGAAAATGTGATGGAGAGTGCTTGAGGAGGACGCTTTAGCTGGGACAGTTAGGGCGGGTGATATTTGAGTGTGACCTGAAAGACACAGGGAACACGGACGCCCAACAGCTGGGGAAAGACCCTCAGGGCCCCACCGGCTCTTCTGTCTTGAAGCAGGGTCAGCATGCCACTTCTCTCAACAGCGCTTGATGCAAAAGGTTTGAGTCTCCTTCACTGTCTGGCTGTCCTCCCCTGGATGATCCCAGTTTGTTGCAATCCCCATTGAGATAAGGCCCAGAGATCTGAAGCCTGTCAGTTGTCCAGCTCTGACCGGGCAGAGAGCGCAGGACTCTGCTGCCAGTTCAGGACACTGCTGCTGATGTGGAGGGAGCCCCTGTGACTTTTCCGGCCGTTCCACTACATTGTTTATTCAGATTGAGCCAACCTGGTGACAGATTGGACGTACAGGCTGACAGAGTGAGAAAAGTCGGGGTGTTTCAAGGGTCTGGTAAGTTACACATGTAAACCAAACCCTGTGATAACTGTTTTGCTTTAGACGCACACTGCTAGATTATAAAACTGCCTTGTTTATCTTCGCATCTCAAGTGTCTAGAACAGTTTCCAGCTCACCGTAGTCACTCAATAAATATTAGTTAGACAGCTAGACGACCAACCATATTTCTGTCTCTGCCAGCCCCATTCTGCCCATTTCTCGGGGAGGTCTGGCTGGTGCCTCGGCAGGACAAGCAGCAGTTATGAGTCAAGGTGGGGGCTTCCCAAACTTGCATGAATTTTCTGTTTTCTCATCTGGGAAAGGGTCACCAAATTTATCTGTAATCAAAGACTTTTGAATGTCTCTATCAAGGTCAAGATTTGATTCCACTGTTGTACAAAGTAAAATTGTTAATAAGAAAAAAAAAAGGCTGGGTTCAGTGGCTCATGCCTATAATCCCAGCACTTTGGGAGGCCGAGGTGGGCGGATCACGAGGTCAGGAGTTTGGGACCAGCTTGGCCAATATGGTGAAACCTCGTCTCTACTAAAAATACAAAAATTAGCTGGGCGTGGTGGCATGTGCCTGTAATCCCAGCTACTCAGGAGGCTGAGGCAGAAGAACTTAAACCTGGGAGGTGGAGGCTGTAGTGAGCCGAGATCACACCACTGCACTCCCACCTGGGTGACACAGCGAGACTCCATCTCAAAAAAAAGAAAAAAAAATTAGTATTTGATTCTCAGAGTGTATTGACACTCTTGATACTCAAAGTGTCACCTGCAGACTAACAGCATTAGCATCACTTGGGAGTTGTTACACATGCAGAACCTCAGGCCTCACCTTAGGCCTCCTGAAGCAGAATCTGCATTTTAGCCAGATCCCAAGGGGACTGGTGTATGCTCCCCAAAGGGTGAGCAGCCCTGGTCTCTGCCAAATGGGCTGAGACTTGGTGCACCTTGGTTCAAATTCTGGTTCTGCTCCTTGGTTTCTGTGCTACCTTGGATAAGTTCATTTTTCTGATCTCTGGTGTCCTCACATTTAGTATGGGAATAAACAATGCATAGGGTTGTTATGAAACATGAGGAAGTGTGGACATAAAACTATCCAGTTACGAAGGTTTCAAGTAAGGCTGTGTGTCATTCTCAGCCTTTCCTTTTTTACCCCCATGTTAATGAAAGATGGTCCTCTGCTCCAGTGGAGGTCATGAAATGGAGGTCATGGAGGTCATGAAATCCTCCCTCCTTTCAAAGCTCTCTCCTTGTCAACCCTGAGTGTATACTAGAATCACTTTGAAGGCTTTGAAAAGCTACTGATGCCCAGACTCACAAGACTCTGACTGACTTGGGCTGGCACAGGCCTGGCCATAATTTGTTGAACGTTTCTCAGTTGATCCTACTGTGTGCCAGTGACTCTGGGGCACCCAGACTTTGCCACTTACCTAGGGGTAAGAGGACGCTTACCTGGAATATGGAAGGGCCCAGTGAATGTTTATCTGGTTGTCCATATGTGACCCTTTCTAAAACTTTGTCTTCCTGAATACACAGTCTGCTGGTAATCCCCACATGAGCTTCCTGTTCATTGTCAAAACCAAATTTCTGCCTTGACCTAGGAGATGCTCTGCTTGTAACTGCCATATAATTAAACTCTTCAGCAATGAATGACTCACAGCTCAACTGGAAAAATCTCTCCTTACTTTGAACCAAAATCTTCCTCTCCCCTGCCCTATTGTACAATACCCTGAAAATAATCTGTAATTCTCAATCCATGGGGATCATGGGGTTTTTTTTTTTTTTTTTTTTTACAGAGTCTTACTCTGTCACCAGGCGCCAGGCTGGAATGCAGTGGAATGACCTTGGCTCACTGCAACCTCTGCCTCCCGGGTTCAAGTGATTCTCCTGCCTCAGCCTCCCGAGTAGCTGGGACTACGGGTGCGTGTCACCATGCCCAGCTAATTTTTTTTTTGTATTTTTAGTAGAGACGCAGTTTCACCATGTTGGCGAGGATAGTCTTGATCTCTTGACCTCGTGATCCGCCCACCTCGGCCTCCCAAAGTGATAGGATTACAAGCGTGAGCCACCGCGCCCGGCCGATTCTTAATGTATAAGAAGACATATATTTTTCCCCTACTGCCATTTCCAGCTCAGCTCCAACAGGTGGTCTGCATACAAGATTTCTGGACCCCCACAGCCCTGGTCAAACTCCTCTGAAGTCAAGTAACTGGCTATTGATACCCATGTGTCCTTCTAAAAGTTAAGCCTACTTCTCATCTAGAGAAGGGGCTGCCATTTACAGTCAAGGGTGTTGTGGTATGGTCTGAGCTTGTGCAAGCTCAGATTCTCCAAGCAAAGTCATTTCAGTAGCACTGGTCCTTTGACACCTGGGGCTCAAGTCACTGATCAAGAAAAGCCAGTGCCATGATTCAGCACTACTGGCCTTGTCACAGATGAAGATGTTGGAGAGTTCACATACTACACACACCCACGTGCGCTCAACACCTTGCCTCTTGAGGTTCCCTCCTTAGGATGAACAGAACACACTGATTAGAGAAGGAGCCTTTAAGTCCCTTTCACACAGACATCTATTCTGACAGTCCTCTGCTGA
The DNA here is from genome assembly GCA_963574635.1 of Cheracebus regulus. Taxonomy (NCBI): domain Eukaryota; kingdom Metazoa; phylum Chordata; class Mammalia; order Primates; family Pitheciidae; genus Cheracebus; species Cheracebus regulus. The sequence goes on along the minus strand of CAUYQU010094572.1, from coordinate 46,056 downwards.
GTGATGGGATGGCTCTCCTTTCCTTTTCTGTAACATCAGGACACATTTCTTTTCTTCCATGAACACCTAAAAAAAATGAGTATCAAAACCAACACAAAAGAAACAGAAAATGTATACAGATGAATATCCACTAACTAAATTCATATAACAGAGCATCTCCCTATGTCCATCTCCCTCCTTCAAAATACTAGACGTAGACAGTTTTATGGATACATTCTGTCAAACATTCAAAGAGCAGATAATCCCCACTTTTCAAGTTATTTCTGAATACAGAAAAAGAAGGAAAGCTGCCTATCTCATTTAATGACATAGTATAATCCTTGATTCCAGAGCTAGATAAGAACAGGGAGAGCAGAGAAAATAGTAAGTCAATGCTTTCATTTTGAAATGTCATAATCTGGAATAAAATACTAGATAATGAAATCTAGTGGTGTGTTACTGTGGTAATGCATTATAATCAGGTGATTTTTATCACAGAAGGTAAGGTTAGTACAAAATCTGATAAAATCTCTAAATGTAGTTCACTCCATCACTGGTACTACAGAAGAAAAATCATATGGGAATCTCAAAAGATGCAATTTAAATAAAGTGTCTTTTGATGCTTTAAAAATCTGTTTAAGTTTGGCCAGGCACAGTGGCTTATATCTGTAATCCCAGCACTTTGGGAGGCCAAGGTGGGCAGATCACAAGGTCAGGAGTTCAAGACCAGCCTGGTCAATGTAGTGAAACCCCATCTCTACTAAAAATACAAAAAATTAGCTGGGCATGGTGGTGGGTGCCTGTAATCCCAGCTACTCAAGAGGCTGAGGCAGGAGAATTGCTTGAACCCGAGAGGCGAAGGTTGCAGTGAGCCTTGACTCCAGCCTGGGTGACAGTGTGAGACTCTGTCTCAAAAAAAAAAAAAAAATTAAAGTTCAATGCATATTTAGTGTAAAAATTCTTAGAAAAATGTACTTAGAAGGGCACTTTCTGAACCTGACAAAGGTTATCTACCAGAACCTACCCCCACAGAAAACACTACTCTCAAAGGAGAAAATTTAATATACATTCCATTAAGGGTCTGGAAGAAGGCTAAGATGCTCACAATCACGTTGTTCAACAAGATATGGAGGTCCTGGCTAGTGCAGTAACACACAGAAAGGAAATAAGAATTATCAGTACCGGAAAAGATAAGAAAAGGTTGCCATTATTTGCAGATGTCATGTTTATGTTACTTAGAAAACCCAATAAAATCCAACAACTCTGAGAATTACAGAGTACCAAAAGGTTGCAAGACACAAGATACTACACATTTTTTTTTTTTTTTTGGAGACAGAGTTTCGCTCTTGTTGTCCAGGCTGGAGTTCAATGGCGCAATCTTGGCTCACTGCAACCTCTGCCTCCCGCGTTAGAGCAATTCTCCTGCCTCAGCCTCCCAAGCAGCTGGGACTCCAGGCAAGTACCATCACGTCTGGCTAATTTTTTGTATTTAGTAGAGACGGGTTTCACCATGTTGGTCAGGCTGTTCTCGAACTCCTGACCTCAGGTGATCCACCCCCTTGGCCTCCCAAAGTGCTGGGATTACAGGTGTGAGCCACTGCGCCTGGCCAATACTATAAATTGTACTTCTCTATAACCAACAATAACCAACCACAAAAGGAATATAAATAACATACTCTTCACAATAGCATCGAACACTATGAATTACTTAGAAATTAAGCTCACAAACACTGTATAAGATCTTTATAGAAAAATGTATAAAAATTCTCTAAAAGGACGTAAAAGAAGATCTAAATAAGTGGAAAGATACGCCACCATTTTGAATGACAAAGCCATATTTGATTTACCCATTTCTAACCCTACAGAGTCCTCCAGGAAGCCTTCCATGACTCTCTAAGCAGGGATTAGGGACTGCCAGTCTGTGCTATCCCAGCTCCTGTGCCCCCCTCTACCTTAGCAATCTATCACCTGTCAGTCTCCACCCACTCCACCCTGGAATTGTAAGTTCCCTGAGAAGACTGAATTTTCTTCATCCTGCACTCCTAGCCTTGAGCACAGTGCTTGGAATATAGTCACTACTAATTAATACTTATTGCATGAGTGAATAAAAGAGACCTATACTTGTTTGCATGCTCCTACTTATTTGCTATTTATCAAGATAAACACAAGAACCACTTTCACCTAAGAGTAATGGGTATAGCAATGACAGTAACTAAGAGGTTTTAAAGAAGACCTAAGAATCTTAGAGATTTTTCATAGTCTCTGGTACCCAACTCTGTCCTTTGTTCTCTTGTTTTTCTTTTATTTGAGTGCAGAATTTTTCAAACTTCTCTTCACCTTCTTTCTCATTTCACATGGTACTCCTCATTTCCTCAAGAAGGTTTTTCTGAGATTTAGTCACTTGAAGAGCACCCAATATACTCAACAGGCAATCTCATCTCCAAGAACCCTGTAGAATAGACTGATTGATCAAAGGTCTTCACTGGCCCACATGGGCACAGTGGCTCACACCTGTAATTCCAGTACTTTGGGAGGCCGAGATAGGTGGATCACCTGAGGTCAGCTGGTCAAGACCAGCCAGGCCAACATGGGAAAACCCTATCTCTACTAAAAGTACAAAAATTACCTGGGGTGGTAGTGCACATCTGAGATGGTGCCACTGCACTCCAGCCCAGGCAACAGAGCAGAGCAAGACTCTGTCTCAAAAAAACAAAACAAAACAAAAAAAACAAGGTCTTCACTGGCCCACAAGAAAAAAAGAAGTATGCCTAGATCTCAACCCAGCCACTAGAAATCAGATTCTTTAGTAGGTGAAGTCCAGGTGTACACATATGCCCAATATCTGTCAAGATCAGCGGCAGTATAATGGATCGTTTGCTAGTTGATCCTAGCACAAGACATCTTTCACGTGGCTTTCTCTGCAGGCAAGGCTGGCAGGGCCTTTTTGATGGGCCTGAAGGATAACATCATGTCACCGTATGAGTTGGATTTCTGGCCAATGGTAACAGTCCATGGCCTTCTTTAGACTGAAGCAAAAAGCCAGACTAGACTTCCACTTGAACAAGGCATCATAAAAAAAAGAGGGCAGGTGTGAAAACAGGATTGGATTTACACATTAACACCAAATGAGTCCAAAACACAGGGTTTCAATTAAGCCACACACAAAATGCCTTCCATATTGATTATTTTCATAAAGAACTAAGGCTATCACTCCATGGCAAAGAAATAGACTGGTAGATTTATTGGATGTTTCCTCCCTACCCAAAACTACTTTTAAAGGGAATATTCCCCCAAAAATGTGACTTAAGGTGTTTTTACAGATTGGAGAGTAAATAATTCAAATATATAATATGTTCAGATATTTTGTTGTTGTGGATACTGTGGTGTGTGGTCTGGATTCCTTTCAGGACTGAGGCTGGACACTCAGCTGAATCCCCACCACCGGACTGCTTTGCTCAAGGGTTCCCCTCCCTTCCTGGGGTAGAGCAGCCAGTATCCACTGACTCAGTGATGGAGGGGTATAAAGACCCTGTACCCTTGCTTCTACTGGGACAACTCTGAAAATAACCATTCTACTGGGACAACTCTGAAATAACCATTTTGGCTCCAGAACTCCTTGTAGGATATGCTATCTGTTGGACTTGATCATTCTTGCAGTCCTCACTCTCAATCACTTTCCCTAGTAAACTTCCTGCAGACAAATCTCCAAGTCTGTTTCCCAGGAAAGGCAATCCATGTCATCTGTCTGGTTCAGGAATTGCTTCACTATTGTAACACTTGATTCTCTGATCCAATTTTAAACTCTTTTGATAAAATACTAAGTTTTAACTACTTTAAGATGGCATAATACTGAGTACAGTCCTAAGTAAAATAAATATTGGTTCGTTCTCATTTCTATCTTTCAAATATTTCCAATGTTCCTCTTTTACAGCATGGGCTCAGGTATCAGATGGCTTAGGTCAGATCTTGGCTCTACTGTTTACTTAGGGGAAATACATTTAAGTTGCTAAGTCTCAGTTTTCTGTAAGATGGGATTAAAGTATGTCTCTGATAAGGTTGTTGTGATTATTAAATAGTATAATCTATGTAAAGTGTTTAGCACAATGCCTGGCACATAAGCTCAATCAATGGTAGCTGTTGTCGTTAATGGCACCACTCTGGTGACCTTAGTTATACCTTACTCAATCACCACTCTGTTCCTTGATTATTATAATAGAAATTGGTCTTCCCAACACTGTTTTCCTCTTCATGACTCTTTCCCTCCAATTCTTTTCAGTGGCATCAAATTAATTTTTCTTAAAATACGACTTTTATTGTATTTCCTTCTGCTCAAAAGTTTTCAGGGACTCCTTATTACCAAGACCTCCATGAACTGGCTCTGCTGGAGCCATCCAAGCAGCACTGCAAAGGACAAGACTCCTCTTTATTGTCCTTGGACCAAGGCTCACTCTGTCCTGCTCCTTCTTATTTTCTATATCAATCGAAATCCTGTCCAGTTCAATGTAGATTCCATGGATCAAATCTCTCCTCAATCTAGGTCCATAGCTACCTCTGCCTATCCTGAGCCTTCACGTACCCTAACAGTCTCCCACATTTCCAATACTGTATGATCAAAAGTATCCCTATACTTCTAGCTTTCCCTCAGGTTTCATAACTGACTTAAAAATCTCCCTTGATAAGCCCTTCATTAGGACTTCCTAAAAAAGTTGCTATTCTGAGCTTCTCCATTGGTCCTTAGGTGCTTTTCACATCATTAAAATGTACAAAAAGATGGTAGTAAAAAGTAGATTGAACATCTTAAAAAAAGTATTTAGAAAATGTTAGGAAAAAAAAGTGAATCACATGTGTAAATAATACATAAGACCAAATGCTGAGTTGCAATGAGGTAAAGAGACATATGGAATTTGTCAAAAAAGGAGTCAACTGGCTTCCAGATTTGGGGGATTGATGCCTCTGAGTTATTTTTGCTGGTAGAAATTCCAGTTTATGAGTAATATTTGGGACATTGTATCAACAGTCAACTGTTCACAAACTCTTGAAAAAGTCTCCAACAGAAAAGGTTTAATTAAGCTTGACAGAAACTATCTAGCAGCTTTCGTAAGTAATTGCTATTACCCAAAATAGGACCAACTCATAAATTGCATGATTTCAGAAATGATGAATCAATAAAAATGTCTATAGAAACAACATTTTGATTAATTCCTTCAGACTAACAAATTCATGGCACATGTGATAAACTTATATTTCTATTGTCAATTAGAGAAACTCAGAAATCAAACCCAGTCTTCAAATACAGCCCTTTGGATAACTGATCCCAACTTTTGGCACTGGTAACTGCTTTCTAAACAGCTCCTCCAAGATCAACTGCACCACACCTCTGAGCCTCATTCCTGAGATAGGTTCAAAATCACTTCGCGTCTCAGTCATGCTAGCAGCCAAGTAAGATTAATGATAGGTAATATATCATGATTACAAAGAAGGCTTGATGAATCAAGCAACAAGTTACCCATAAGTAACTAATAGCTTCTTTTTCTATATATAAACTCAACAACAGCAGCAACAATAACAAATCATTAGCAATTGTAATAATATAATATCTCCTCTATTACTCAGACTTAACTTGGAAGTTCCACATACTTAGAGTACAAATGAATATTTTTATTATATGGCACTGTGTTCATAGCAAATGACTCAAACTTCTACAAGAATCTAAGAGGCCTTTTCAGCCATCAACAAATACAAAATTATTTCATAGTTTTTGTGTCCAAACATAGCTATTAATATTTAAAAATAATTACTGAATGACAGTTATGGTAATGCTTAATCAGAATATCAATAATTTAACATTCCAGTGGAAATGTACACATAATTATTTAATAGGTACAATATTACTATGTCATCCCCATAAACTACCTTCCTTTTTTTTTCTCCAAAAGTCTCTACAGTTACTGAATGAATGCACAAAAAACTAAACAAATAACTGAAATACTGTTAGTGTTTCATAGCGTCTCAGGGCTGAAAGGGACTTTTAGGAACACCCAAATCAACCCCTCATCTGGGACAATTGTTTTAGCAACTCCTCGGTTCTTTTCCATGTAAATGATCTCCATTGAACTTATAAAAAATGAACACTCTTGTTGCAGTCAGTATCTTGAAAGCAATTTTCAATTTTTCCTGTAGAAACTCATAATTAAGTAGCACTTTTCATTAGAACCTCTCACACGTTTAATTACATACATTTCATAGCAATCTACATTACCATTAATTGTAAGTTATATCCTGGCTTCTTAGATGTTAAGATGTGAAACAATGTGCATTTTAGAATCGATCATACATGGTACTATAATTATACTTGCAAAGGACAAGAAATCATGAACACATAATGTGGAGCAAAGGACCCCAGAAATTATCTTGTCCAATGTCCTACATCCTATTTTAAAGATCAAGAAAGTTAGAGCCAAAGAAGTTATCTGCCCAAGATAACACAATAGGAAGCAGCCAGTAAGACCAGAACATAGGTTGGACTTCCAGACAGAATTCAACCCTGCTGCTTATTAACCTTTTAACCCTCTACCCCACTTGAGAGCTAAGACATGTCTCCATTACTAACAGTGGTCACTAGGGCAATGAGTCTATGTTGGAGGGGTGGGCAAAGGTGGAAGGATGGCATCGAATATGTGCAGCTTGAATATATCCCCCGAGGCTTCATTTCTCAAGCCTTGTACAAGGTTATACACAGAGTACATAGATCTAATTATGTTATTTGTCACCACTATCATTAATGAGGTTGCTTCAGCTGAGTTAATCAGCAAGAGTAATGAGCTATTCTTGGTGCCCTCCTAATGACATGCCATCAGGCAAGAAGATGGCTTTGAATTCCTGGGCTCAAGTGATTCTCCTGCCTCAGTCTCCTGAGTAGCTTGGACTCCAGGCATGCACCACCATGCCCAGTGAATTTTGTTATTCCTTATACAGAGTTTTGCTATGCTGCCCAAGCTGATCTCGAACTCCTAGTCTCAATCAATCCTTCTACCTTGTCCCCTCAAAACTCTGGGATTACAGGTGTGAGGGTCCACACCCAGCCAGACAATTATATTTTTAAATACCAGTAATATGTTAGACACTATATTAAGCATTTTTCATTACTTAGCTCAATTTGTTCTTAACAACTCAATTTTTTAGATGAGAAAACAGAATATCAGAAATATTAAGTAACTTTCCCAAAGCCTCACAGGTAGTAAAGTGGCAGAGCTGGGCTCTAAAGCCCAGTTTATCCGCTCTAAACACTGGGCTGTTTCCGCTATGCCTTCCTCTTAGGATGCAGAAAGGTACAGAAAAAGCCCAGTTTGTCTGCTCTAAACACTGGGCTGTTTCCGCTATGCCTTCCTCTTAGGATGCAGAAAGGTACAGAAAATAATATCTGAGGCTGGGTGTGGTAGCTTATGCCTGTAATCCCAGCACTTTGGGAGGCTGAGGTGGGTTGATTATCTGAGACCAGGAGTTCAACATCAGCCTAACTAACATGGTGAAACCCTGTCCCTTCTAAAAAAAAAATACAAAAATTAGCCAGGCGTGGTGGCAGGCCCCTGTAATCCCAACTACTCAGGAGGCTGAACCCAGGAGGCAGAGGTTGCAATGAGCCTAGATTGCGCCACTGCACTCCAACCTGGGCAACAAGAGTGAAACTCAAAAAAAAAGTAAAGAAAATAAACAAAAAGAATAAATAATATCCAAGTATCCACCAAATTAAGTTTTGTTACTTTTGCTTAAGGTATTTTCCTTTTTGAGGAAACAAAACATTATCAATAATGCTGAAGAAGCTGTGCATGGTGGCTCATGTCTGTAATCCCAGTACTTTGAGAGGCTGAGGCAGGCGGATCACTTGGGCCCAAGAGTTCAAGACCAGCCTGGGCAACATAGTGAGACCCTGTCTCTACAGATAATTTTTTAAAAAGTTAGCTGGGTGTGGTGTCATGCACCTGTGGTCCCAGCTACTCAGGAGGCTGCAGTTGGAGGATCACCTGAGCCCAGGAGGCTGAGGGTACAGTAAGCAGTGACTGTACCACCTCGCTCCAGCCTGGGTGACAGAGTGAGACCCTGTCTCTTAATAATAATAAAAATAAAATAATGTTGAAGAAACTTTTTGGCCAGGCATGGTGGCTCACGCCTGTAATCCCAGCACTTTGGGAGGCCAAGGCAGGTGGATCACAAGGTCAAGAGATGGAGACCATCCTGGCCAACATGGTGAAACCCTGTCTCTGCTAAAAATACAAAAAATTAGCTGGGTGTGGTGGCATGTGACTGTAGTCCCAGCTACTTGGGAGGTGAGGCAGGAGAATCACTTGAACTCAGGAGGTGGATGCTGCAGTGACCCAAGGTCATGCCCCTGCACTCCAGCCTCGTGACAGAGCAAGACTTGTCTCAAAAAAAAAAAAAAAAAAAAAGAACCTTTTGTTGTACCACACCTATTTCCATCCCCTCCCCCAGAGGCAGCCTGTGATGCCAGGGTATATCACTGCTTTACTATTTTGTGTTTTCTTTAGAAATTTGTGTAATGGTAACATACCTTTAGTACCTTGCTTTCTGTGCTCTGCTGTTTTTGAGATCTATCCATGTTGACACATATGCATATAGTTTAGTCATTTTAACTGCTGTTAAAGTGTGCAGATGTGGGAGAGGTGCCCTAAAGTGTATCCCTGGAAGTGGGATTGCTTACTTTTATGGTGTGTGCATTTTCAGTTTTACTAGAAAGTGCCTCTGTCTTTAAGTTTCGCTTGTCAATTCATGCTGTTTCTACATCTAAATAAGGTGACCTCCAACAGCATTAGGTTAACAGAGAGGTTTTATGAAAACTTAATAGGGGTTCAATGAGCATCATAATTTTCTTCAGAAGACCACTTTGGAGACTTCTTGGTTTTGGATCTTTCCATGACTGAAAGTGTTTCCAAGCTTTGGGCTAGGACCAGAGATGGAAAATAAGGTTCCTTGTTGTTCAGAGGTGTGTGCTGATTGTTTGGGGTCTTTGGACATCAGCTCATGCCAGCCGGGGAGGAATTGGTAAATGGGCCCTTTGAGGAAAAAGATAAACAGAAATAAAGAAACTCTGGAGCTAACTGGAAGATTGTTTTTATAATTCAATTTTGTTTTACATAACCTTGCTCCCCCAAATGTTAGCAATTTAGCTCAAAGGGCTGCTAGTGTGATTAAATAGTCACTAAATGTTGCAGAGACAGCTCAGCAAAATTCCCAAATGGAGAAACCATTTTATGACCATTGTTTCACCTCTGGGGGTGGCTTGCTGCATTTTGTTCCAGGCCCCTAGGGCCCAGAGGTAATAACATCTGTATTTTTAAGACCAGCTTTGTACCACACCTGCGTATCAATTCCCCTTTCTGACTTCTGCCTCTAAACCAAAGCCAAATGTTTGGCTACAGATTTGGTTTCCAGGGTTCGGCTGAGTATTAAAGGCAGCAGCTCCAAGACTTCACTGGTCCCACCAAAAAATTGTTTAAGTGATGTTAATTGAGTCCTGGGAAAGTTTAAAAAATTTAAGTCCTTAGAGAAAAAGGAGATGAAAGGAAAGGAAAGAAAGGGAGAAAAGAAAAAGAGCAGGCAACGAGAAATTACTGACAAAAACAAAGTTATATCAAATGATGGTATTAATAAAAAAAAATTTAAAGTAAAATCATTTAAAAATAAAAATATTTAAAAAATTATTTTAGTTTAATTTAATATATTTCCATTAATTTGTTTCTGGCTTGTATCTGATTTTACTGCAAAAGCAGAAAATTACTATTAAATGTTCTAACATCAACTGGAGGATAGGGAATTTGAGGAGGGTCAGAAATCTCAGATTGGAGATTATGTTAGTTGGTTTAACACTATAAACTTCTGCTAACATTTGCCATGATATCACATGATACAATACGAATCAACTCTCTAATTTATAAATTATCTTCTAATAATTAGAAGTAATTCTAGATTGGCCACCCTCTGGTGACAGGTTGGAAGTCCCTTTAAACTAATGGTGAAACCATTTTGAGTCCCTATTAACAGGCATGGGTTACTGTGAGCAGCTGACCTAGAAAACAGTGTGAATGAAGCCTTTAAGGAGCTTTGCTGCAAAGTGGCCCTAATCTAGAAAGCTCTCTTTAGAGAGTTAATCCTATTCATGAAGAATGAAGTGGAACAGTCACAGATGCTTGGAGTTGAAGACCACCCAGCCCAATCCAAGCCTCTTGCCCAATGCAGGAATCTCAGCTATCGCTTTCCATTCAGCCATTGCTAGAACATTTCCAGTGAAGAGAGCTCTTCGCATCTAGGAGCAATTCTATTTTCTAGGAAATGCTTCCTCACAGCAGATTGAATTCAGGGTCCTTACTACTTCTACCCACTGGTCTCAGTTCTGCATTGTGAGTAGTACAGAAAAGTTCTAACCCTATTTTCCAAGTTTTGAAGATGGCACTGTTGCCACCACTTTTCTGCTTCTCCCTGCTCTTCTTCAGGTTAAACCATGCCATCTTTCTCAATTGTTCTCTTTGGATTGGAACCCTACATTACTGGTCCTGGTCGCCCTCCCTTGGTTATGTTCTAGTTTATCAAGGTCCTTCTTAAAATAAGCAGCTAAGTATGGAACATCGTGTAGTCTGACCAGCAAAACATAAGAGGACTGTGACTGCTCAGAACCCTAATCAGAGTCACCTTTTAAACCTTTTTGTCAAACTAGTGGCTTTCATTGAAGGTCAGCTCAAATTTCCTGACCATCTCTAGATGGATTTCAGAGTTTTAAGACCAGTTATTTAAGTCCATCTGTTCTATAGATTTTTTAAGGAACTGCTATCAAGCTTAGATATCTGCATGGACACTTATCCCTCTTTAGTCTTACAGTTTTTCATTCAATTGGCACATTTGTACTGTGTGTCTATCCTGGGCCAGATGCTGTGCTGAGAGCTGGGTCAGTGAACAAGACACAGTTTCTGCTCTCAAGGAGAGTCTATTCCGCAAGGAAAGTCACGTGAATGCACAGAAGGTTACGGCAGCTCAGAAACAAAATGGCTCTGGGAACACATATCCATCCACCCCGAAGAGGCATTGTTCCTCGGGGTCCTGGGCTCAACCTGCACACAATGAGCATTGGTGGGAAGCCCAGCCTCCTTTCAAACGCCTGGGTGCTGATTCTTCTCACCTAGCCAGGGCTGCAGAGGCCTCTTTGGGCTGTTGTTTACACCCTTTCTCATGTGAAGAGCAATTTCCATCCAGGAAAAGATGGAATCCAAGTGAAAATAGCTCTTGTTTCCCTTTGACACTGTTAACATTATTCTTGGGGCCTAAGGAAGAAGCCTGGCCCTTTACTCTGTACCTACTTATTCTAAAGGGTGAGGACGATGAAGATAAAGAAGGAGAAGAGAAGTAGTTTCCATTGAAAAAAATATTCATTCTATGTAAGGTACGTTATATATGTATAAAGTATATAATTTATATATATATTTATATAAAACTTTCTATAAAATTATAAATGTATGTCATATATTTAAAATTATATATTTATAAATGACAAAACAAAAATTTAAATTATAAAATAAAAATTATGAATATATTTATGAATTATAAATTATAAAATAACCCATGTTTGAATGGGGTGGGTCCACTTACACATGGATTTTTTTTCACCCAAACGTAGATTAAAAAATACAACATCCATGGGATGTGAAAACTGTGTATACCAAGGAATGACTGCATATATTCCTTTAATCCTTTTTAATCCTTAAAGCAACTCAATTAGGTAGATGTTGTTATCCATGTTTACAGCTGGGAAAACAAGTCTCAGTAACTTTTCCAGTGTCATATGATTAGGAAGTGAGACAGCTGGTTCCCAAATCCAGGGTTCCCACACTTCTAATGCACATATGACCCTGACAGTTTGTTCTGCTGCCTTACATACCTGCAGGCCGATAAGACATCTACATTCATTTTCCAAGAGTCCCAACTGCTTCTGGCCTTGGCCTTCCTGGCTTTCTTTCCTTAAGTTCCACCACGATGTTCATCCTGGGTGCATGAGCCCCTTTTTTGCCTACTGTGACCACCATTTGGCAAGCCTGAGCTTGTATAGCCTCATGGTTTTCTTTGAAAATTTCCTTCCTTCCCCTGGTTCTCATTTTCTTTCAGTGGCATTCCTCACCATGGTAAAGTGGATTGAATTTACAGGTTTTGCTTGGTTGTCTTATTTTATTAATTTACTTACCTATCTACCTACATTTTATTTATTTTATTTTTATTTTTTGAGATGGAATTTCACTGTGTTGCTTAGGCTGGAGTTCAGCGGCGCAATCTCGGCTCACTGCACCTTGCAACCTTTGCGCTGCTCCCCTACCCCGTTCAAGCGATTCTCCTGCCTCAGCTTCCCAAGTAGCTGGGATTACAGGTGCCTGCCACCACGCCCGGCTAATTTTTGTATTTTTAGTAGAGACGGGGTTTTGCCATGTTGGCCAGGCTGATCTTGAACTCCTGACCTCCGATGATCCACCTGCCTTGGCCTCCCAAAATACTAGGATTACAGGTATGAGCCATTATGTCTGGCCTACATTTTATTTTTAATCTTCCATCCTTTGGAAACCATATTTTCCTTTGGAGTCTCTGACGAGGGGACCCTGTTTATCTTTTCCAAAAACAGAGATTCCATGCATCACAGAAATCTCATTTCCATTTTTTCATTTACATTTAAAAGGGAAAACTGAACAAGTCTATGTTGGCAGAAGTGGAGCGCTATAAAAAAATGGCCAACTGTTTTCCCTTGCAAAACCAAATCCGCACAAATCAATGTACATAGAACGTAGTGTAATCTGAGAGCCATTCTGAATGCCAGCTCTTTCTCAGGTCCTATTTTTGAAAATTGGGTAGCAGTTTGATAGAGGGGGTTGTATCTTCCTATTCCGCTGTGACGCCTCATGCATTGGCTTCTAAGAACTCGTGGAGGGAAGCATACCCCACAGAGGTCCTAGCCGGGAGGCGGCCTCAGTTAACCGGAACCTCTAGGGTGTTTGCTTACGTTAGTGGATGCTTCTTTCCCTTTCAGGTCTAGCTGCCTGCCTCCCTCCTTCAAAAGAAGGAAGAAATCATCCCCTTGTTTCCTTGTATACCATTGCTGCTCTCTTTGAACATTACATATTCTTCATCTCCACTCGAAAATCTCATTTTTTCTTTGGAATCCTCTACCATGACCCTAACCAATATTGACCTCTCATTCTCTTCCTACGCTTGAACTATGTCTTATCACCCAAACATTTCTGGATTTAATTAACTGTTTTCACAAACTATTATTCTAAACGTTCACATTTAGGGATATTCTTTTCAGTGAAATGACACCTGACAAAGTGCATACCAGAATTTACTGTTCTCTTCTGAAAACAACATCCATGAGGTCCTTGGGGATAGGTGAAATCAACAAATGGAAATGTTGCACATGGACTGTGGAGACTGGCCAGGTGGACTCTGGGAGTAGGAATGAGAACCAGGAAAACTTAGCATCCTCTCATTCAGGAGACTAGAAATTCTCCAGAAGGCTCTGAGGTGGAAAAAGCATGTGAAAATGGCCATTGGATTTGGTAATCAGGCAACTTCTAGTGTCCTCAGGAGTAATGGTGGCCAAATCCAGGCTGGGACAGATAAAGAATGAAGTAAATGGTGGTGAGGAAATGTAAGAAGTAGGGTGAATTCTTCCCAAACAGAGGTACTCTTCTCTGTACCTACTTCTGTTTTTGGAAAGGAGTGTTTCATCTGGGACAGAGAAAAATGTTTGGCAGGCAGGGTGTGGTGGCTTAGGCCTGTAATCCTAGCACTCTGGGAGGCCGAGCAGGGCGATCACAAGGTCAGGAGATTGAGACCATCCTGGCTAATATGGTGATACCCCATCTCTACTAAAAATACGAAAAATTAGCCGGGCATGGTGGCACGTGCCTGTAGTCCCAGCTACTTAGGAGGTTGAGGCAGGAGAATTGCTTGAACCCAGGAGGCGGAGGTTGCAGTGAGCCGAGATCGCGCCACTGCACTCCAGCCTGGATGACAGAGAGAAACTCCGTCTTGAAAAAAAAAAAAGAAAAACGTTTGGCCAAAATAGAGTTGCTACATTTTATGGAAAGATAAGAGTAAGTTTCTTTAGAGAGCAAGCGTTTCTATTCTGTTCCTGCCTCAACCACAGTACTTTGCGATCTGGAGGTGGCTTCCATGCTTAAAAGTTGCATTAATGAATATTCCTTGTATTATGAGGATAGGATATTTATTCAGTGAGTTTATGGCCTCGTCTACATGCAGTAAACCCCTATTCAGACCTTAGACAGATATGAGTCACGGATATACAAAGCCCAAATGAGCTATATACTTACACCCCACATAAAAGGAGGCATATTGCTAAGCAGGGACTTTGGCCAAAATATGATACCATTTTTCTGCCCAGTCAGGACTGGTTTATTGGAGTACAGAGTTCTGCCTGGAACCTATGGTTTAAATGAGATATGATCCTGTGTGTACATAGAAGAAACCCTTCAGAACACAATAGTTGGTGAAGGTATGAGTTCATAAACAAGTTGCAGAGGAAAAAATGAAGATGTAGTCAGTTTAGTTTTGCTTGGGTAGGTGTGGAAAGCTGTGAAAATGAGAGGGTCTAGATAAGGAGGAGAGATTTAATAGAGATTGTGACTTATTTTCTATATGTGGCTCCAGATGTATCTTCTGGCTAAAGATTAACTGGCTCAACATTGTCAGAAGTCATAAAAGACAATTGGTAAACCCATACATCCTCCTCCTATTTATGTCTGAATTCTTCAAATCAGGGTTTCCTAAAGTGGTTCTGAATCTGCAGGACTTAAAAAGATGTTAAAATTGAAAAAATGAACAATAGATCCAGGGACAAGTTTGAGAAATGCTAAATGATACCAAGTTAACTGAGTTTCCTTAGCGCAAGATATTCCGGAGGTTTTACTATGCCAGCGAGCCTTGTGAATCTCCAAGAGGGGTGCATAATACACGGCATTTCTTGAATTTACTTGCATATAAAACTCTTCTCATGCAGGACTCACAGAGACCGAGATCCTGAAACATGCTTTGAGAGAGGCTGCTTTTTACCAGCTCTGCTTATGCAAGTACTACACCCTTGACAAGGGCCATTAACAAATGAAAGTGCATTTGCTTTTCCACAAGTCAAGGTAAATTTCACAATGCTTTTCAATTAAAAAAGCAGACTCCACAAATCCTTTACCTGTGACCATTTACATGTGACCATGTGACAAGGGCCCTTCTTAAACAAATAATAACACTCAAGATAGAATTATTGCCAAAAACCTAATCTATGAATTTGCTTACTTCCTCCTACTAATGGCAATAGAATTCTGTCTTCAGCCATAGTTAGCAATCACCAGAAACCTCAGGAGAGCAACACTCACCCATTTTGTTCTAAGCTTTTTAGAGTATGCTGGCTTGGGCCTTTGAACCATATCAATGCATGGACTCTCTGTTGGGAAATAATTTCACAGCTGGGGCCTCTTTCTGAGTGTGACCCTTTCAGTTGTCAAATTCAGAAGGCATAGCAGACATGAGAGGCAGTTGAATGGCCTCCCATTCCAGTCCCATAGCGATGTGTCAAAAGTTTAAGCAGCTGCCTATCCCTCTTGTCTCCGTCAACAGCTGCAGCCAGGGAACCCATCCCTTTCATGGGTGTCAGCCCAGAAAACAGCCTAACAGCGTCAGCTTCATACATTAACAACCTGAGTGATCTCACTGAACCTGGGACAGCAGTTGGGCTCCCTGTGACCTGCCCTTTGAATTCCAGATCCTCCCTTTTTGTGCAACCACTTTTTCTATGAAATATTTATTTTCAGAAATCCTTCAAGGAACCATCTCACACAAGAGGTTTGCAGAAGAAATCTGGCATCAACCCCACTGGGGGGTGATTGTTGAAATTGTGAGCTCATCTGACTGACCCTAGAGAGCCTCATTACCTCTTTTACAAAAGGATTTAATTCCCCTTTAGTGATCACACTGACAAAAGCACAAAGATATCAGTCATTCATGATCCCTTTCCAAAGGTCTCCTAGGCCTCCTGGCCCCTCCCTGACCACACAGCTAGTGTTTCCCAAGTCTTTGAGGATTGTCCACTTCCAGAGAAATGGCTAAGAGGGGATATCTTCCAAATGACCCAGTTTTCCTGGGACCCCACAAGTCTTAGCTGCAGGTGGTACACAATACTTAACCGACTTAAATGCAGCAGTTCTTGGCAAAGAGTACTCATTCAACTTCTGCTCAGCTCAAAGCCTTCAAGACCTCATCCCTGCCCAATTTTCCAACCTAATACACAGCCATTTCCCATCCTCCCCTTCCCACCATTTACATCCTCATCCAGCAACCCCAGGGATCCATGCATTTCAGATTATTCCCTGTTCCTTAATCCTGTCTTGCATATTCCTGGCTCAGGGCTTTCAATCATGCTGTAGACTCTGCCTTATTTGTCCTCATTCGCTTGGTAAACAAACAGCATCCTATAATTTCCAACTGAAATGTCATGTTCTCTGAAACCTTTCCTGGCCACCCCAGGGTTAATCCTTCTCTCTTCTCTGCACATAATATTAATTGTCCACCTGTCATATTACACAATGGTTGCTTGTTATTGATCTGTGTCTCCTGTGTCTAGACTGGGAGTTCTTTGAGGGTGCCCAGTGCTTAGCACAAAGCAGGTGTTCATAAGATGTTCACTGAAAAGAGAGGAGCACTGTGGCGTTTTCACTGTGAATGGGCACAGGGGTTGCTGAGTGAGAATTAGCATAGGGCAGCAGGAAGTAGGCAGCAGCAAAGGGAAAAGGCTCGCCTGGTCCTACCCTTCATCTCTTTCAAGAAGGAAAATGGCATTACTTTTATGTCCAGTGAAAAACTTAAGACCCTCCAAATGCCTGATGCAGAAAAGAGATCAGTATAGCAATACTAGGAAACCCAAAGGGCAGAGGATATAGAAAGGAAATGGAATCCATGACTGGAACTGGCTGTGTCCACTATTTGTGGCAAATTTACTGATTGTACAACTGTACAACTGGTAAAATGGCATAACTACAGCTCATGCCAAGTGTACTGGCTTTAAGTCCAGTGATTTTTCTTGTAACATGTCTCAAAGCACTTTTAAAATTGCCAAGGCCTCTGTAAGCAGTTGTATGCTAAGAATCTAGGCTAACACGTTGCTTGTTTGTGTAATCTTCTCCATATCCCAGTCTTTTTCACTTCTTTCCATACACACATGCACACAACTACACACATATAAATACACATGTAGGTATACACATGGATGTCTACACTCATCTCAACTCACCTACGGGCACCTCTCTAGACCCCCAATCCCACAACATAACTGCCCCTTCTGCTCTCTGCTCCTCTCCAATTTATATCTGGAGAATGACTATCAGAGCATTACCTTTCATTATGTAAGGAAAGAGTATAAAGATGGGCACTTTAAACAGCATGGGAAAGGAGAGTCTATTAAATGTATGTGTCTATTGCAGTAACTATGTTTCTATGTATATGAGCATATAAAGGTACATAAGTCACCCACATTTACACATCAGCACAAAGACTGTTATAAATTACCGGAACCAGGGTGTCTGTATCCGTGTCACCACTAAGTCGAACCTGCCCCCACTGAAATCTCCATGCTGTTGCAGGACAGACTGTTTCTGAAAGGACAGTCTCCTTTGCTAAGTTCTGTCCTGTTGCCACAGGAGTTCTGCTGTGAAAAAATTCTCATTGCCTTGAGTATGCCCCAGTGCCTTCCTAAGAATTGCAGGTCCCTGGATGATGCTGGGTCTCTGTGTTTCACATATATTTATGACATGTGATGTTCTGTTGCTCCGAAAGGAATGATGAATAAAAACCAAGGGGAGAGATGAAAGAGTAGGTAGAAGGTACCTTCTCTAAAGGAGGGGCCTGCAGTGGACGTGACATGTCTCACTGGGCAAAATGCCGCCATGGTTCTCTGCCTCTCTGCAACACATATTTCCTCTGAGGCATCAGTGTTGGTCATTATCAATTACTTGTCAATCTGATGCTTCCCCCTTACTTAACACCGATGTGTTCTTCTTGTGTTAGGGAAGGAATGTGCATGACTGGATGTGCTTTGAAACAGTGTGTTTGAATCGCTCTGCAAACAGTTTTCACCTCTTTATTGTCGATGACAATCTTGGATTCCATGCCAGGCCACCTGTATTTAATTCAACTTGCTTACTGGGCCCCATGCATGCCTGAGCGAGTTTGCTTTCTTTCAGTGCCTGGCATACAGGAAGTCCTCAATACGTGGTAGTTCTGGTTGTTGTTTTTCTTTCTTCTTATACTCTCTCCTTCCATGTGTGCCCACATGAGATTACTGGCTTCTTTGGATCTTCCAAGAGAGATCAATGTGGCTAATCTGGCCACAGCCCAGATTAAATCCAGAGGTGACCTTGGCCCCCGGAAGTGCGTTACCTCTGACCTTGAAGTCTGAACAAAACCTGAAGAGATGCCGAGGAATCAGAGACGGGGCTGAACTAAGAGAAATTTGACTTTATTCCTAGTGAAATGACCCCTTCCCCAGTGATAAACTACACAATGCTGTTTAGAAAGTGCTGCAGTAGCTTCTATTTGTTAACTAATTTGGATGAACTCATATATGTATTGCTTATTGCATTAATAACCTACATTACATTTTCTGTTCCTTTTTCCCTCCTCTTCACATCACCAGTCTTCAATTCATACATGCTCTGAAGAACAACAGTGTGTTAAGAAAGAGTTCTCTGGTCTCAGGTGGTAGTTAATCTTCTTTAGATCATTACCAATAGATAAGCCAGCACTAAGAAGAGCAAGCCAAGGGGATCCTGGACTTTATGCCACTTTCCAGACTTAAAATCCTTCTGTGGGCTCCATCACCTACCTGCCCAGGGAAAGAGAAGATCAGAATAGTCACACTATACTGTGCCTCTTGAGTTAGCCAAACCAGGCTTTGGTTCTGGCTCTGCCTTACTAACTCTGTGAAATGGGGCTTGTAAAATCATCCACCGGCCTCACTTTCCTTATCTGCATATTGGGGATAATACTCATTGCATTAGAATACTCACTGCATGAGTGTATCATGAGGATTAAGTGACATCAAACTTTAAATTACAATATTCATTTTCGGAGAGTACGAGGTGAGATGCTGGCAGTTGAAACAGAGATTAGAAGGACTTTTTGGAAAGCCATTTACCTTGGATAAGGATCAAGAGACTTAAAATGCTCATGTTCTCTGACCCAGTCATTCCAATAATGGGGACCAATCCTAAAGGCATAATCCAAAACAAGAGCAGAGATTTAAAGACAAGTATGTTTATCATAGCTTAATCTATATGGACAGAAAACTGGAAACAACTCAAATGCATAGCACCAGGGAAACGACTAAATAAATGATGGCATGCTCACATCACGTGTGTAAGAGATTGCTTAAAATGATGTTGACAAAGAACTTGTGATAATGTGGGGAATCCCTTTTATAATGTTAAGTAACAAAAGGATGGTAGAGAATTTATATAATCCAGAAAGAAGGACATCAGGATGCTAACAATGCTAACAATGGAGGATTTTCTTCTTTCTACTTTTTGAGTTTTATCATTTTTCCACAATGCGTATATATTTTTAAAAATGGAAAGATCACAACTACACTGAAACAATATGAAAACCTTGGCCAAGAGACTGTTAGACAGCAGGCACATAACACATATGAGCCCTGCCCTCCTCTCCCTGAGCAGGCTCAACTCACTTCTTGCTCTCCTCCAGATTCTAGGGACTTCCTTATTTCCGAACCCCTACCTCCCAGGACCTCTCATGCCCTTCCACACGCCCTAGCATTTGTCCATCTGGAAAACATCACAGGTGGACCATGCCTCGTTAAGCCCTATTCGGTAGGGCTCTAAGGCCACACCTCCATTGTGAATGGGGGTTGGGTAAGGCTCTGCCACCCCTGTGCTCCCATGAGCACCCTCCTCACTCCCCAATTATAATCCTTATCATGCTCTGTGCTGTGATAACCACACAGTTCTGTTTCACCGGAATGACAGGGAACTACTTCAAGTGTGGACAACATATCTTTCTTACCTTTGAATCCTCAAGTGTTGGGTATGATACTTGGGCCTTGGTAGTTAGTCAAATGAGTACAGGTGTGAGAGTCTCCTATTCTAAGAACTTACCATGATCATCTCCCAGGCTTCTTGTCACTTACAAATGCCATTCATTCTTGCCTTTGAGCATTTTTGCAAGCTGGACCATCTGCCTGTGATCTTCCTCGTTACCACTTATTCTCAAGACAGCCAAGCTGTCTTTCCCTAACCACTGGAAAAGCTCCTAAAATTCCACCTCTCCTGTGAAACACGAGTTCCTCCATCACTTTCTGGTCAGGGACTCCTGGATCTACATTTAGGCATAATGGCTCTCTGGTGTCAGTTTCCAGACAGTCTCAAAACATCTCCATTTGTGTCTCCTTCAAAGGCCCCAAATGGAACTTACCATGTGGCCCCCAGCTGGCCCATCTTTCCCTACCAACACATTTCTGTTGGAGCCTTGCTGAGCTTTTGGTTTCTCCAGAATCTTCAGAGTATTCCACTCAAGCATCCCTGAAACCAAGCTGTCATCCAGTCCTGCCTTCCCGCTACCAATCCCTTCAACATGGTTTCAGATTTGATCTCCCAATTTTAAGGACAGCTACGCCACAATTGCCATTTGAAATATGTTATTTCTGGAAGGTCTTATTCCTTTGAGCAGTTTATCCTGACTCCTTGCTAAAGTTTGCTGCCTCCAAACTGCATTCACTTTGCCACAGAAGCTTGAGTGGCAAGGAACATAAAATGAATGATCACACTGCTGCAAAATGTCCCCATCCCCAAAAGGAGCCTAAAATGAATGATCACACTGCTGCAAAACGTCACCATCCCCAAAAGGAGCCAGACACCAACAACAGAAAATAATACAGCTTATGTGGTCTCTCTGCCCTGCCATTGCACAAAGTAGTTTAGAAGAGGGTTCTTGGAGAAATTGCCTTTGTCTTTTGCTCTTTGCAAGAACCAAGAGGGAGAGCAGAAAACAAAAACAACAAAGTAACCAAAAAAGCCAAAACAAAACAAAAACCAAAACAGACAGTATTTTCTCTTAAACTACCCACAGTCAATCTTCTGCCCTCACTACATGAAGACATTGCCTTTGTCAAGGTTACCAGTGACGCCAGGTTACTAAATCTGATGGCCAATGATGAGTCCTTATTTTCCCTGACCTAACAGGTACACTTGGCCCAGCGGACTCCTCCCTGCTTCAGAAACTTTCTCCAAGTGATCTGAGGCACATGTCACTCTCTTGGCTTCCTCTCTCTCTGATTGCTACTTCTCAGTCTCTTGTACCTTCCTCCCCATTTCTCAGACTTCAAGCACTGGAGCATCCTGGGGCTCAGTTCTTTGACCTCCATCTCTCCTCCCTTTACACCAGGTAATCTCATTTTGCCTCTTGGCATTAAATACTACATTTACATCTCCAGCCTGAAGCTCTCCCAAACCTCAGACTTTTACACCCACTGGCTTTCTGACATCTTTATTTAAGTGCCCAAAAGGCCCCACAAACTTTACAGTCCAAAATCTGGTTCCCGATCTTCCCTCCCAAAGTCATTCCTCCCAGTCTTCCCCGTTGTAGCTGCTGGCTACTTCACCCTTCCAGCTTTTCAGGCTGAAAGTTTGATGTTATCCCACCACTTCCACTGCTGCCATGTGATCCAATCCACCTTCCCCCTCACTTGCGTTTGTTCCATAGTTAGTAATGGGCACATCTTCTTCTATTCTGTGCACTCATCATCTTCCCCACACAGTAGTCAGAATGATCATATTAGAGCCAGAGCTTTGGGTGAAACCCCTCAGAGGCTCCCATCTCAATCCATCTAGAGGTCAAAGGCTTTACATGACCTATCCTTAGCATGACCACAAAGTTTCTCATCCAAACCAGGACATTTTGAGAATAAAATAATATTAGGATAGTACGTCTAAATGTGGATTGTCCCAAGCAAACAAAATATATACTTATTCTTCCTATAATGCCCTGCACAGTCTGGTCCCTGTCAACTTCAGGACATTATTATTCCTTTCTCTTCTCTTCGCTTCCTTGATCCTTCTGCTCCAGCAGTGCTGGTCACCTTGTTGTTCTTTTTCTTTTCTTTCCTTTTTTTTTTTTGGAGACGGAGTCTTGCTCTGTTGCCAGGCTGAAGTGCAGTGGCTCCGTCTTGGCTCACTGCAACCTCCGCCTCTCAAGTTCTAGTGATTCTCCTGCCTCAGCCTCCCAAGTAGCTGGGACTACAGGTGCATGCCAACATGCCCAGCTAATTTTTGTATTTTTAGTAGAGACAGGGTTACAGGTTGGCCAGGATGGTCTTGATCTCTTGACCTTGTGATCTGCCCGCCTCAGCCTCCCAAAGTGCTGGGATTACAGGTGTGAGCCACCGTGCCCGGCCACCTTGTTGTTTCTTAAACACGTCAGACATGCACGCTCCTTGGGTCTTACTGCTTGTTATTTCCTCTACCTGGAATGTTCTCCCCTTTGTTTACATGGCAACCACCTTACCTCCTTTGGGTCTCTGAGCAATTATTGCCTTCCCAAGAAGGTCTTCTACTATTCTACTTAAAGCTGAGAACCCACTTCCCATCCATTTCCTACTGACCTTTAATTTATTGCATTATTTTTCTCCATATCATTTTTCTACCATTGTTGATAAAGACTATTTTCACTGGATATAGAATTCTAGGTTGACAGGATTTTTGGGTTTTTTTTCCTACTTTCGGCACTTCAAAGATGACACTCCAGTCTTCTGGCTTGCATACAATTGACATTTTGTATATCTTAAAACAGTAAATAATTGACATGGAATGATACATATACATTTCCTAGCCCTTGCTTGCTAGAACTTTCCTCGGGCTACTATAAGTTTAAATGAGGCATCTGCTGATTTGATGTAGATAACAGACATTTCATCAGGTACTTGTGTGGTGTGTTACCTTGCATTAGAATATTCCAGGCCTTTCTAATTCTTCCTTGAATTCCCTACATTATCTCTTGGATTTAAATACATTTTATCTGAAATTCTCAAACTGTGGAATGAAATGCCATATTAAGTCCAACTATACAGTTTCATTTAAGGCAAAGTAACCACTGTGGAAGGATTATAATAAAACTGTGTGACAATAAATTGAATAAAAGATGGCAAGGTGATCTGTAAATTACAAAGTGTTGTGAAAATGCACTGAATTTCTTGTGTTGTTACCCTTTCATATTTCTCACTGGCACATCAATCAGACCTTGCTTTCCTCAAGTGGAAAGAAGAGAAAGTCTGCACCTGTCCAGGCTGGGGTTCTGGGCAGAACTATTAGCAACATTTTTAATACATCTTCATGCCACAACCCCAAACTCATTAGGTCCCAAACTTCTTTCATTATCTTCATTATCCCCATGGTTTTCCTCTTCACTATTTTTCATGCCCATTCTCAGCACCTTCATATTTCTAGTCTTAGAAAACGCAAAGTTAAAACGGAGAGCAACCTTAGAGTGTTCTATACCTCTTCTCTCTCCTTCATCTGTGGCACAGGCTATTTTTTCTTTCTTCTAATTCTTGCCCGTATTCAGTTCTCTCCATTTCTACTACTAAACCCTTGGACTAAATTCTCCTCAACTCATGCCTTGATGGGCACAGCTAGCCTCTCTGACCACTCTTTCGTCACCCTAACCTACCCTTTATATACTACCAGAAAAACCTTCCAATAAAAGCAATCATCTCCCTAATGCACCATGGCCCATGCCCACTGCATCAAATTCAAATTCTCCCATCAGAGGGAAAGGCATGTTGAGCCATTCATAGTCTGGCCCCTTCCAAAGACCTTACCTGTCACAACCCACTGCAGGCACCAAAAATCCCATGAGCATCCTTAGCTAGTCCCTGAATCTGTGGGAGCATGCATATTAGGATTCCCCTCCTGATCATGGCCAGGGTACAGATTTAGTCTTGCTCTCTTCAAACTCAGGATCTTGAGTGTAACCTTCCACTCAAAACTTGACCTATGCATTTCATGACCTACTTGGTTCTGATAGATGCACAAGGCAGATAAGGGGGAGGGTCCGGGAGAATCTCTGACCCACCTCTGCACTGGGAAAATAGGGTGGTGCCACAAAAAGTTTGTGTTATGTGCAGGGGAAAGAATCTGGCCTTTTCAGTTCCTGTGTGGTGGCCTGGTCTTCAGTCCATGCAGTGGGGGCCCATTAGCAGGATCCTCTCTTGCTTTGCTGAGAGTTTTTTCTTTTTTCTTTTTGGCCAATAAATTCTGTTCCCCTCACCCTTCAATGTGTCTGCATTCCTAATCCTTTCTGGTGGTGTGACAAGAACCTGGTTTTAGCTGAACTAAGGAGCAAACCTCTGCATCAGTTCTACATTGTACCGATCAGACAACATCACTGCATTTGTAGCAAAAATGCACTTTATCTTTGACCAAAAGTTTGTAGCCAACCTCACTGCTGAGCCCTCACAGGTCCTTAAAGCACAGGGGCAGCCTAGTGGGGAAACAGCATCAGCTTTGGAGCCAGAAAGTCCTGGGTTCAAACCCCAGTTTGCCTTCTTACCACTGCCTTCATAACCTTGGGAATGTCCCCTGATCTCTTTGAGCCTTAGGTTTTTTTTCCCCCTCCTTATTTTTTCTGAGATATAATTCATATACCAGACAAGTTATCCTTTTAAAAGGATATACTACTGTACAACTCAGTAGTATATTCGCAAAGTGGTACAACAATCAGAACTATCCAATTCTGGAACACCTCATCACCCCAAAAAGAAACCCCACAACCATTAGTGGTCACTGGCCATTCCTGTCTCGTCCCAGCCTCTGGCAGCCACCAATCTGCTTTCTGTCTGTACAGGCTTCCAGGAGCCTCCATTTTAGTGGTCTGTAACTGAACATAACACTTACCTTATAGGATTGCTGTGGGGATAGAGACCATTTTTCACATCTACATCATAATTCAGCATCTAAGAGAACTACAGTAAGTTGCTTATAGTCTATTATTTTTTTTTTTTGCTCCTTCAGAGTCTCAAGTACAAAGGACCTTAGCTCCAGACCATTCCTTTTCTTTATTACTGCCCTCAGCCCTCCTGTCTGTTCTCACCCTCAGCTCATTGTCTGTCTCCTAGACCTCTGCCTCTCTAAACCCAGCATTTAAAATCCAGTTGAAATCCCACCTCCTACATCCTGTGAAGTCTTCTCCAGAATAATGCTGCTTTTCACATGGTTGTCCTAAGCTACCCTGAAGAGAAGAAAAGCCCTTTCAGTCGAACTTTAAACATTTCCAATATATTGAGATTCTGGACATGACTCCAGGCTAATCACACTTGTGTTTATTCTAGATTTTGCTTTGTGGCACATACAAGGCTGCTCATGCACACAGCTGCTTTGTCACAGTAAAGAAAAAGAATGTTATTTTATTTTCAGGAGAGATTTCTGATCTCGTAACCAAACTTCCATTACCAAATGACATTGAAGCAATAAATAGTGACATTTCAGTAGCTCTGTACAGGGCAGCTCAATTTTTCCACATTCTTGTGATTTGCAAATTTAGAGCCATCAAAGATTACAGCCTCTTCAGAGTTTATTTGGTCTTGAAAACGCTCTTCATGAGTTTGACATTTTTATTAAGCTTAAAGTCTTTGACCAAAGCCTGGTGCAATTACCGTCATTTATAAAGCAGCCAACACGAGCAGAGTCTTGGCAGGCCCATGACAATGCTTTGCAAAGTCCAGCAGCCTGGACATGCTCACCCAGTTTTCCACTCCCTTGTCTTGGAAGCACCATGGAGGCCCTAAGGGGACAATCCCTGCAGTGGGTGTGAGAGTAGCTGTCCTAGAGTGCTTTCTCTAGCTGCTAAAGGCTTTAGTTCTAGGCTGATTTCACAAATGAGTCAATTCTCCCCACTACCCCCAGTCAATCCTTGAGGCAATAAAGGGAGAGGATCTGCACACAGCAGGCATTGTTAAACTATAGTCTTTAGCAGAACAGAATGGTAATAGCTCTTGCTCTGTCATCACATGAGCCTGGACTTAAATCTTGCTTCCAACATGCACTCATGTTAGCATTTAATTATCTCATGGGTTGTTCGGCAAGTTATTTATTCTCGCCAAAACCAAGTTTCCTCATCTTTAAGGTAGGCATGATAGGCTAGGCGTGGTGGCTCACGTCTGTAATCCCAGCACTTTGGGAGGCTGAGGCAGGTGGATCACCTGAGGTCAAGAGTTTGAGACAGCCTGGACAACATGGCAAAATCCTGTATCTACTAAAAATACAAAAATTAGCTGGGCATGATGGTGTGCGCCTGTAATCCCAGCTACTCAGGAGGCTGAGGCAGGAGAATCGTTTGAACCTGGGAGGTGGAGGTTGTGGTGAACTGAGATTGTGCCACTCCACTCCAGCCTGGGTGACAGGGCAAGACTCTGTATCAAAAAAAAAAAAAAAACACCAAAAAAACAGAAAAGATAGGCATGGTAGTAGGGATTAACTAGGATAACATAGGTGAAGTGTAGAAATTCGTGTCTAGAATGTAGCAAGCGTTCAGTTATTGATGGCCGTTGTTACTGCCTTGTCATTGTCATCATCATCATTATATAACATGAACCAGTTTTGGGGGGTCACTGAAAATGGTTGGGTGTGATTAATAATTCCCAATCATTCCTTTTATGCTCCAGATATTTAGAAAGTGCCTTTTATGTGTAAGGCACTATACCAGGTACTGTGGGGCTTACAATGATTAAGACACAGATTCTTCCCTCAAGGATCTTACGGAAGAGTAAAAGTCATGTATTAAGACAAAGAAGACAATGCAAAGAATTCCAAGAGAAGAGCAAACAAAACCTATGGGAATTCAGGAGGGGAGCATAGCAGAAACCAGAGAAGGCTTCCTGGAGGAGATGGTACCTGAGCTAGTAAAGATGGTAAGATTTGACCATTCAAACACTAGAAGGCAGGTACTCCAGGAATAGAGCAAGACTTTGAAATACAGACAGAGCTTTCTGCATGAGTTAACAGTCTTGCACAGAACACTAATCCACAGTATTGGCTGTGGCTAATTAGTAGCATTTCCCCAAGGCATACTGCTATAAAATCTTAATTACTATTTTAGTCTTAAAAAAGAAATGCTTTGGCTGCTCAAAATCAGTCACTTTGGAAGGAAAGTGAAATAGGCTTTCACCAGATGGAGTCATAACAGAAAGATGACACTAACCACGCCTGGATGTTTTAGCATTTGAGATGTGAGAGCTTACAGTCAAACAGAGAGCCAAGTGCCTCTTGGTGAGAATATTTGTGGCTCTGCAGTTGGAAAGGAGTTTCCCATACCGGGGGGCACTGTGGGGAAGACACTGGGGATTTATGCAGCTCCCAGTGTTTGGGCTCAAAGCGGGCCTCTCCACACAATGCAGAGAGATGACATTTGCCCTTGAATGCACACACATTCCTCCTGGTCCACTGCCAGAGTCCACTGGAGCAGCTGAGCGGCAGAATGGAACAGCTCTTACTTTATAAAATGTTCCTCATCAGGTTTTATGAAGAAAATGGAGCGGGGCCTTGCCAGGGGAGCACATACCACGGCATTGATGGCATGTAATTAGCCTGCATTACTATTTGGGCAAGTTTCCTGGTTTAAGGGCCTTTCTACCCTTGAGATGCTCTATAGCATTTCTATGACCTCACAGGTGGCTAAGGTCTGGCCAGAACAACGCATGGGTTTGAACCTTAAATCTAGAAGCGAAGAGAAAACATGGATGGACAGGGCCTGGCATATCAGGGGCTCATGAGTATGTGACAACGTGAAGAAATAGTTTGATAGGAAGTGGGCTCCATATATGATGTCAGCTCAGAAGACTCGGACTCTCCCCAGGGGACAGGCATCCATATTCCTACTTGAGTGGGAAAAAAAATACAGCAAATCAATCAAATACTTACCTTGTACATACCATGTAACCAGCATTACGCCATGCTAGATGCAATAGATTGGATTCAAAAGAAATACAAAACATAGTCTCAAAGATTTACAATTTAGCATGGGAGACAGAACTAAGCCACATGAAATTCTTGTACCCAATAACATTTATGGTTTTACTAAGGTTTTCAAGTGATCCTAACTTTAAATACTGAGAGTAGTGCAACTGGAGTTCAGAGGGGTAAAAAGCTCAGAGCAAACTGGAGTAGCTTAAAAAGAAGTCATGAAGTGCGTAGGACTTAAGCTGGGGTGTGCCTAACATAAGTGACACATGCCTTTGTCAATCTTTAAACGATAAGTTCTGGCCAGGTGCGGTGGCTCACACTTGTAATCTCAGCACTTTGGGAGGTGGAGGCAGGAGGGTTGCTTGAGCCCAGAAGTTTGAGACCAGCCTGGGCAACATGGAGAAACCCTGTCTCTATGAAAAATGCAAAAATTAGCTGGGTGGGGTGGTGTGTGCCTGTAGCCCCAGCTAGAAGGGAGGCTGTGGCAGGAGGATCACTTGAGCCCAGGAGATTGAGGCTGCATTGAGCTATGATCTCACCACTGCACTACAGACTGGGCAACACAGTAAGACCCTGTCTCAAATAGAAACAAAAACAAAAACAAACACAAAAAATGCCTAAGAGAAACAGTAAGATCAACTGTGGAAGATTCCAGCTCAAAGCACAAGGTCAAGTGCAAAGAGAGTATAGCAGGGAATGGAGAAATGAACTCTGCAAAACGAGTGACCCTTCTCCCCAACCTTCAGTCAAAGCCTGGTTTACAATGAATCCTCTAGTGTATTTATCACCTATACTTCCTGGCCTTCCTTGTCTCAGTACCCATCAATGCCAATAGTCAAAAGGTCAAACTCATGGCCTTAGGGATGTGTCCCATTTGACCTTTACAATGTCATGATGCCACCACTCTAGTCAAACAACATTCTTCAAATGTATCATGGGCTGGATAACTTCTGCCCTCAGTACTTGCTCTTCCTACCTTGGCCTGGAAGGTTCTTCTTGCTCATCTCCCTGACCAATTCTTTGCAGTCTTTCAAGGACTAACTTTACAACAACTGGCTCGGTGAAGCCTTTCCTAACCCTCAGGGCTCTGCCCTCCAAGATAGCCTGGCCACCATCTCTCGACTCGTCCTCTTTGCTCAGCTTAGCCTGCACTAGGAACACTTCTTGCTCCCCTGATAGCCTGGGAGCACCTTGAAGGCCTGAACAATTACTTATTCATCTGTGTGAGCCTAGGGCCCAGCACAGGATCAGGCCCACAGAAGGCACTCACTAAATGTCTGAGGGAGAAATGAAATGCAATTCAAGGGAGTGTCTGAACCCACTTCCTTTGGGGCTGACACAGAGGTATTCTCTGATGAGACACACGTGGCAGGGCCCAGGCAGCTTGGAAGCCATGCCTGGGGACAAGAAGGGATCTGCTTTCCCACCCTGGGAGGCCATAGAAAAAAGAAACACTTCTCACATAGGGTGCAGAGCTTGTTAAAAATCCATCAGTGTCGGCCGGGCATGGTGGCTCATGCCTGTAATCCCAGCACTTTGGGAGGCCGAGGCAGGCAGATCACAAGGTCAGAAGTTCAAGATCAGCCTGACCAACACGGTGAAACCCTGTTTCTATTTAAAATACAAAAATTAGCCAGGTGTGGTGGCGGCCGCCTGTAATCCCAGCTACTCGGGAGGCTGAGGCAGGAGAATCGCTTGAACTCAGGGGCAGAGGTTGCAGTGAGCCGAGATTGCGCCACTGAACTCCAGCCTGGGATACAGAGTGAGACTCGGTCTCAAAAAAAAAAAAATCCGTCAGTGTCATCC
This sequence comes from Cheracebus regulus, assembly GCA_963574635.1. Classification (NCBI taxonomy): domain Eukaryota; kingdom Metazoa; phylum Chordata; class Mammalia; order Primates; family Pitheciidae; genus Cheracebus; species Cheracebus regulus. The sequence continues at coordinate 16,195 of CAUYQU010094572.1, read as the reverse complement.
AACACTTGGGGGTGGGACATATGCGAGAGAAACTAAGCCATCAGAACTAGGTGGTTTGACTAGAAGTCTTCTCATCCTGTTCTTCCAAGTGAAATATTAAGAGTTCTTTCTTTGTATGCAAGCTTTTTGGTAAAAAGCTTTTTCTTTAAAAGCCTAATGATCCTCACAGTGACCTTTGTTATTATGCCTTTCATAGTGTATGCTGCCTATAGAAACAGCTGGGCATAAACACTCTGTAAAGAAGCCTAGAAGAGCTCATATATATCTATTACCACATGTGTATTTTGATATATATACACACACACATACATGTGTGTGAATGTATGTGTGTCTATACCTATCTGAAACTTTGCAAGATAGAATACATATCGATTGCTAAAGAGTCAAATTGTCAGTTTCAGCTAGGCTGTTCTTACACATTGTTGCCTACTTGAGGCAGGAGATTCTGGGTAGCACCAAGGCAGGCCTCTAATGGAAAACGTCCCCAAAAATTGGAGGAATTTAATGCTATAATTTAGAAATCATGTAAATGGTCTATGGTCCCACCCAAAAACAAGATTAAAAGAACAATATTTTTGGAAGAATTAGAAAAGAAACAACTTCAAAGTGCAACTTTCAAACAAATGATTTGGACTGAAAGAAAGAAGTGAAATCTGGTTAAATATTTTGGTTTAGCAAGAGTTCCTCTTTGCCTCACCCAGCCCTGTTCCCTAAAGCTTGTGGCTTCAGTGTTCCTTGGCTGCTTTCCTTCTTCCCCACACCCCCTCTTTGGCTGCTGCTCTCAAACAATAGCATTCCAAGCCAGGAGAACCAGGGTCACCTAGGGGCCCGGCAAACCGCTGCCACTCTGCCACCTTCCTCTGCTGCTGCGCGCTTCTGCTGTCTCCAAAACAGAGCTGCGCTCCCCAGCCAGCAGGCCGGCAGGATTCTAACCCTACCACGTAGAGGAGGAAACGCACAGAATGCTGTTCTATCATTAACAGTTTGGCTGAACTGAGTCTAAAGATCTTTGTCTTTAGGACCCTCCTAGGCCCGGTCCACACCAGGAAACTTTAGAATTTAAAGAGTTTCCACAAGTGACTCAATCTGGAGTAACTAGATAGAACTAATATCTCATTCTGTCCCCAAGAAACCAGGCTTTAGGTTGATACTATGGACAATCTGAATGGCAGCTCAGTTTATAAAATACAAAACTCTTAGCAATAAGCTTCATAGCACCTTCTGGAAGAGTGACACTTGATGCATTTAGTGCATCAGAAAAACAGATGGCCACTTCTGGAATGTGGTGGAAGATTTCATAAAAAAAAGCCTTTGGGTAATTATCTTGCGTTTGTACTTGGAGAAGAGGAAGAAAGAGAGAGAACCCCAACGTCATGATTTGACTGCATTCCTACCCATAGAAGGGTGACACACACCGTGTCATTTGTGGAAGGCCACTCTTCCCCCAAACCAGTCAGCAAAATAGAAGTCGCCCCAACAATTCACTCAACCACCACAGACACAGTGATTCCTCTAAAGGCATGTTTTTAATAAAGGATGAAACAAATACTCACAAGATGCAAAAACACAAACAAAGACTACCTCAAGGACATTCTGGTTGTTATTTCAAAAACAGAAGACAAACAAAACTGAACTTTTGCTGGAAAAGAAGCAACAGTGAGGTTGGATGGAAGATGCATGTCCTGACTTTAAGGGTCAGGAGATGGTAAAACAGCCACCAGTGAAAAGCTGTGCCATCTCTCTCAGTCAAACCGATGTGTGTCGTTAAAGAAAACACAGACACAAATCCCTCTCTGTTACTTATTCAGACCTTGGGAAAGGTTCTTAGAGTCTTTGGGTCTTGGTTTCCTCATCTGTAGAATGCGTATAACAGTAGTTGCCATCTTTAAATGGAAGGCATTGAACTAGCAGTCCTTGGGGTGATAGAGTTGGGGGAGTCTTCTACTCAATAATTCAAGGGAGAATGTTCTCCACTTAACAGTCTCTTTGGAAATACAGTCACTGGAAAGGATGCTATCTGCTTCCTCTGGACTTGCATACACACATATGCAATTTTAGGCCCTCTGAACTTCCAAAGTTCTGAATGTATGGCTTGTGTATTGGTTCATTTTCATGCTACTGATAAAGATATATTTGAACCTGGGAACAAAAAGAGGTGTAATTGGACTTACAGTTCCACATGGCTGGAGAGGCCTCAGAATCATGGCAGGAGGTGAAAGGCAATTCTTACATGGTAGCAGCAAGAGAAAAATGAGGAAGAAGCCAAATCCGAAACCTCTGATAAACCCATCAGGTTTCGTGAGACTTACTAACTACCGTGAGACTTGCATGGGAAAGACCAGCCCCCATGATTCAATGACCTTCCCCAGGGTCCCTCTACAACACCTAGGAATTCTGGGAGATACAACTCAAGTTGAGATTTGGATGGGGACACAGCCAAACCGTATCAGCTTGTTAAAACAAATCTTTAGGATTCACAGTGTCTGACTTTCGGGCCTGTCCACCCACAGTACCTTTCCAGCAACACCCATTACCTGTGTAGAAGAGAGCTTCCAATCCCAATCTGATTAGAGAGAAGCTCATACATTTAGTAAGAAACTAGCTGACTTTTCAAACTCAGCTCAACTTTGTCCTCTATGCCAAACTTCTCTTGTTTATTCCATATCACCACTTAGTTCCCACCACTAGGACTGACTATCTAGCTGATAAACTCTTTCTCCTTCTTTGATACCTAGTTCAGATGTCACAAGATACTGACGTGGGGTAGGAAATGGGTTAATGCTTGTTAGATAAATGGAGGTCGGAGCAACAGCGACCTGGAGCTTAGCTTTCCTATGTCTACTGCCGAAGCCTGGGAAGCTAGTGAGACCCCAGGGAGGAGGCCTAAGGTCTTCACCTGATGCAATGTGGGGAGCCTCTTTGATTTGGGAAGCCTGGATCACCTGGGCACACCTGGGTCGGGCTGGATACTCTGGGGGTCAGGCAGAGGCTGGCTCACAGAGGGTAGAAATCTCAGCTACTAAGAGATTCATTCAGGCTTGGGAATAGACTGGAGTGAAAGGAAGTAAGAGTCCAGTGGATCTCTGGATGTGGGGTAGAAGGGGCAAAGAGAGGGACTGGGCAGGAAAAGGCAACCCCTGTGCTAGCTGGACTCAGCACCATTGCGCAGCCCATGTCCAGCTCCTCCGCCTCACCAATCTCTCATGTCCCTCCTATTCCTGGGCATCCTCCTTTCCCTCTTCCCTGTTTCCCATCAGACCCCATTCTTAGTGATTTCAAACAGTCTCTGATTTGAGTAGTAAGATTTTTTTGGGGGGGGGGGGCCAAGGTCTTGTGCTGTTGTCCAGGCTGGAGTGCAGAGGCATGATCATGGCTCATTGCAGCCTTGACCTTCCAGGCTCAAGCGATCTTCCCACCTCAGCCTCTCAAGTAGCTGGGATGATAGGCACATGCAATCACCCCTGGCTAATTTTTATATTTTTTTTCTGTAGAGACAGGGTACTGCCGTGGTGCCCAGGTTGGTCTCAAACTCCTGGGCTCCCATAATCCACCCGCGTTGGCCACCCAAAGTGCTGGGATTAGAGGCGTGAGCCACCATTCCCTAGCCCATAGTAAAAATTTGCATCCAAACACCAACTACAGGAGAGAGATAAGCAGAGGCAGGGGAAGGCCAGGAACAGGTAGGAGGACACTGTCATCCTGCCTTGTCACACTGCCTCCAGCGAGTTAGGTTGTTTTTAAAAGGCCACCCCTGAGGGTGTCTTCCAGGCTCTTTTTATCACAATGATACAAAGAGATAAGGCTGGGGGTGGGAAAGAAACCTCTGCTCACTTCTCCCTTTGATTTAGATTTGGCTCTGACCCTTTCTGGAAAGAACCGGAGGTTCAAACCTCTATTTTTGCTAGTTGCCTATCCTTGGAAAAGTTAATGAATCTCTCCAAGATTCCAATTGCTCTGCATTAAAGTGAGGATGCTCCTGCTGATCTCACAGAACTAAGCTGGAACGTGACAAGAGACGGCAGGCAGGACAGTCAGCTCAGCACGGGGCTCCTGGCTGCTTGCTAAACGTCACACTCCTCACCCCTCCTCTCAGTCAGCACTGAAACTCAGGACTCACAACACCTCAATGCTGAATATTCTTCTAATGTAGGCTGTTCTCAACCTAGAGGCAGCCTTCGTTCCAAACATTTGTTTGAAAGCTGAGAAAAACTGTTGAGAAACATTAAGTTTACCTGCCCCCCATGGCTCTCCCTTGTGGAAATTACTCTTAGTTTGTAATTAGTGGTAAGTGGGTAACAGCTGCCGACCTGGTATATTCCTGAGGTATGTGTATATGTAGAACACCTGTGTATTAATAAGAATCATCTGTCAAAGAGCAAATAACTATGTGGATGTGGATGAATCTCCACCCAGGGCCTTCAGTCTGGAGAGCTGTCGGCCCCATGGGCTCTCAGGCTGTTGTTGGTCCCCAGGATAGATCCACTCTGTTGGCCATCTGGGTGGCTGCCTCTCTCAATACCTTTAGCCTGCCTGGGTGGGGGTCTCCCAATGGAGCTGGATCTTGGTAAACTACAAACATGTTGTCCCACAAAATGCATTCTATAGATGGTGATTGGGTTCCCAGACCTGTCTATAAAAGTGAATCCAGCCCACAGGGGATTCACTTTCATAGACAGGTCTGGGAACGCAATCACCATATACAGAACAACGACATGATTCTGTCACTGTTCCATAGACCAGAACTCAACTACCCAGGAGGGCTTGGCTTCTGTGGGAAAATGCTTTCTGAATTCCAACTTGTCATGCCGGGCAACAGCTTCTCCCGGCGCCTCTACAGACAGGTAACAGCCTAATTCCTGGGGTATCAGGACCGTGTGGCTGTGCACAGGCTCAGATGGCTGCCAGCAGCCTCCTTCGTGCGGCCGCTGCGTCCTGCAGCCCCTGCCTATCATGAGCTTCATTGCTGGATGGAACAGGGGGGAACAGGGCCTTCACCTCAACAACTGTCAAGAACCTGAAATGGTCTCCCTGCCAAAAGATCCACATTTCTTCTCTGCGTCTTCCCGTGGTAACCACATATTGGCTTAGAAACGTGTGTTCTTTTCTCTTTCAATGTTACTGCCATGTGATACGGAGGAAACAATTTTGGAGCAAAACCCTAGCTCCAAGCCTGGCTACATCGCATGCTAGCCAGTGACCACAGGCCACCAAGCGAATCTCCCAGTTCTCTTTTCCTCATCTTTAAAATGAGGAACAACCTGCCTCAGAGGGTTGGGAAAATTACATGAGATAACGTTCATGAAAACACGACATGGTTTCTGTCATCCATCAGAACAAACCATCCATCCCACAAACATTTGTTTTTGTCTTTTCTTCCTTTTTTTACTATAATGAAACCACTTCTGAACAATACCATTCCTATTTATCTGTTTACCTGCTGCCTTATTGTTATACATCCACTTTTTTGTTTATCAGTTTTGGGTATATGGAAAATGTCTGCATTTATTGATTTTTTCTTCTTTCTGAAAAAATATCTGGCCCCAGTCTAAACATCTCTCCCCACAAAAGGGCTGGATACAAACATTCCTGAAGAAGGTTACACTCAACAGCTGCCCTCTGACATCCCCTGGAGCTTCACCAGCATGAATCCACTAGGTGTTTGTCCTTGAACGCTCCCTTTCAGCGTCATCTGTCACACATGGAACATGCCACATGCACGACGGGGAAGCCCAGGGGATGACCTGCTCCTCTACCTTGCAGAGGGGAGTCAGCTAAGAGGATGGGTATAGCAATGCTCTTGCCGTGTGAGAAGTGAAGCTGTCTGAGCAATCAAAATCTTCTTCTCTTATGTGTTTGTGACATGCAGAAAGGGAAAACAAAAAGAGATATAAAGAATGACACTTAAGCTTAGACCAAAGGTAAGCACAACAGGGCAGCCTTGAAAGACCAGACAAGCCATGGCCAGCCAGATTCAATTCCCAACTCCACCACACACTACTGTCTTACCTTCGGTGACTGACTTTCTCCAATTCCAGCTTTCTGAGGTTCATAATAATCAATAATTGCCCTGTCTATTTTGTGACAATAACATAAAAGGATGTCCATAGAAGTGCTTTTCCATTTGAAAAGCCCTTTAACTACACAAGATATTGTCATTACTGTTATCAAACATATGAGAATGGCTTATTCTTTTTTTCTTCAACTTTTAAGTTCAGGGTACATGTACAAGATGTGCAAGTTTGTTACATAGGTAAACATGTTCCGTGGTGGTCGGCTGCACGGATCATCACATCACCTAGGTGTTAAGCCCAGCATCCATTAGCTATTCTTCCTGACGCTCTCCCTCCCACCAGACGCCCCCTCTGACAGGCCCCACTTGTTCCCCACCATGTGTCCATGTGTTCTCATCATTCAGCTCCCACTTATAAGCGAGAACACACAGTGTTTGGTTTTCTGTTCCTGTGTTAGTTTGCTGAGGATGATGGCTGCCAGCTCCATTCATGTCCCTTTAAAGGACATGATCGTGTTCCTTTCTGAGACTGCATAATGAGAATGGCCTATTCTTATCATCATTCTAGTCTAGGTCCCCATGGCCTCAAAACTACATTATTACAAGTTGCCAAATCCGTCTTGGTCCACCACTGGCTCATACCATTCTGATATTCTGCTGTGAATAAACATCTTATGGAATATTTCAAGTACTTGGGCAAAGATAGGGAATGACACCACAAACACTTGGGTTTCCATCACCCAGATTTGTCTTAACCCAACATATATGGCTGAATGTCCTTCCCTCGACTCCATTCCCCTCTCTCCTTCATCAGCCATAACTGCTATCTTCAATTCGGCATTTATAATTTTCATGCATATTTATATTCCTACTGATATCTATAGATCTAGAAATGATTAATGGTATTGTTTTACATTTTTAGGTTTCTATAAATGATAATACATTTATACTTCAGAAACCATCTTTCTTTCACATTTGATTTCTTATTTGTGTCCATGATGACACATGTGGCTCTGGTTTTCCTGTTTTTAAAGTGTTACTCTGTACTTCATTACACATGCATAGCCACAACTTATTTATCTGTTCTCCTGGGGACGGAGATTGAGAATGTTTCCAATTATTGGTGATAATAAACAGTGCTGCTAGCAACATTATTGTACAAGTCTCTGGCACACATGTACAAGGGACTCTCTGGGTAGTATTTTTCAAACTTTTTACTGCAACCCACAGTAAGAAATACATTTTAGGCCAAGTGTAGCGGCTCATGCTTATAATCCCAGCACTTTGGGAGGCTGAGGCAGGAGAACTGTTTGAGGCAATCATGACCAAACTGGGTGACAAAGTGGGGCCCCATAGCTACCAAAAAAAAAAAAAAATTAAAGTTAGCTGGGCATGGTTGTGCATGACTGTGGTTCCAGCTACTAGGAAGGCTGAAGTGGGAAGATCCCTTGAACCCAGGAGGGCAAGGATGCAGTGAGCCATTACTGTGCCCCTGCACTCCAGCTTGGGTGACAGAGTGAGAGAGTCTGTCTCCAAATACATACATACATACATACATTTTATATCACACCATACTACACAAAACACAAAATATGCATGCACACACACAAATACACACTAATTGGAACTATTTTATGAAATAGGGCTTGTTATTCTTACATGCTATGTCCTTTAATATATTCAAGTCCTTTTAATTCTATGTTTTATATGCTGGTCAAAACTCACTAAATTGACGTATAAACCATTAATGAACCTAGGATATACATTCGGACATGCAATCGCTGAATGGATGCATGACTATGTGAATCCCTCTCCATTGTAAAACTGCTATTTTAAATCCCTCTCCAGCTAAAAAAGCACAAAGGTCCCTAATGTCTATCATCCCACAGCAAATTCCTCAGTCTCTCTCATAAGGTTTCCCATGACTCAGCCACCTCCCTGACCAAACTGTCAACCCTCATTGATTAACCCTTTGACAAGTCTCCCCATACTCCTATAACACTTTGCGTGTTTCTGCCTTTGCTCAGACTGTGCCCCCTGACTGCAACGTTCTTTTTCTCCCTCTCTGCATAACTGATACCCATCTCTCTAACATGTATTCCAAGCTACCCCAGCCCCATAGCGACCTTGAATTTAAGCTTCATTTAAAAGCATCACCGGCGGGGTGTGGTGGCTCATGCCTGTAATCCTAGTACTTTGGAAGGCCGAGGCGGGTGGACTGCTTGAACCCAGGAATTTGAGACCAGCCAAAATAGCTGGGTGTGGTGGCATATGTCTGTAGTCCCAGCTACTCAGGAGGCTGAGGCAGGAGGATCACCTGAGCCCAGGAGGTCGAGGTGTGGTGAGCAGAGACTGCATCACTGTATTCCATCCTGAGTGACAGGAGTGAGACCCTGTCTCAAAAAAGTAAAATAAATAAATAAATAAAAATAAAAGCACCATTATGATGATATTTCCTCCTAATCTTCGACTGTGTCTCACTTTTCCCAATGACAAGATTCTTGACAATGAAACTATGCCATAGGGAGAGTCCTGGTTTTAGAGCTAGAGGATCTCATTGTTGAGTCTAAAGTCCCAGGCTCCAAGCCACTAGGTTTGTTACCTCAAGTTAATCTTTTAAACTATCTGCTATTTTCTTTACCTATAAAATGAAAACAGGGTAAACTGTTTTTTGGTTTTTAAAAGAGAAAATGAGATCACAGCTGTAAAAGTGCTTTGAAAACTGTAAAAGTTCAGAGCTTGGCTTATTCCTATGTACATTTTATATCTTCCATAGGGCCCAGATCTGAGTCAGCATAATGCTTGTGGGTTCTGATAAGCAGCTTCCTTTAATGAATATGAACAGCTCTACAAGGGAAACACAGAATAGTGTGGTAGGCAAAATTCTAAGATGATTCCCAGATTTCCTGCTTCTGCTTATTGCATATTCTGGATAATCTCACGACTGTGAACGTGTTGGATTTTACTCCCATGATTAGGTTATGTTGAATGGCGCAGTTGACCTTCAGATAAATTATCAGAGTGGCCTGGCCTAATCAATGAGCCCTTTAAAAGCTGATGGTTTTCTCTGTTTGGTCATAGGTTTGAAGTATGGGAAGGGTTTAGCACGCTGTTTCTGATCGAAGACAAAGAGGGCTATGTGACAAGGAATGCAGGTGGCCTTTAGGATTCTCAGAGCAATCCTCAGCTGAAAGCTGAGGGAAGGAAATGGTTACGTTAGTCTTCCAGCTGCAAGGAAATCAATTCTGGCAACAACCAGTGAGCTTAGAAGAAGATTTCAAGCTCTAGATGAGGGTGGTACCTTGGTAAATGCCTTGATTTCAGCCCACGGAGACCCTGAACAGAAAACCTAGCTATGCTGTGCCCAGACTTCTGACCTATGTAACTGTGATATAAAACATTTGTACTGAATGGTGTGACATCAGCAAGATGGTAGAATAGGAGGTCTCCAGCTCAGGCTCCTCTACAGAAACAAGTATTTGGCAGCCATCTATAGACAAAATTGCCTTTATGAGAGCTTTAGAATCCAGGCAAGAGGTTACAAAATCCCAATGGGGGTCAAGACCAAGAAGGGCTGCTCTGAGAAGGCAGATCCACCCACAGTTGGCAGGCCTTCCAACTGTAGCCCTTGTTAGGATTGGAAGCACCACCTTCCCCCTGTAAATTCAGCTCCAGGCCTGCTTGTCTATAGTCCTGCCACTAGCCTCTTCCACCAAGGGGCCTAGGAGACTAGGAAAAGCCACATCTATTTGTGCCACCAGTAATGGCCACTGACTTTGAACCTGATTGCTGTCCATGAAACAGCATTGTGACTTGGCTCCTGTCCTGCTCTTCCATGGTTCAGAGGTAGTCCTGCCCAGCTAGGGATACATCCAAGGTATTTGGGAGGAGCCATGCCCTTAGTTCTCCCCTATCCCCAGTAATGCACTCACTGTCCTTGGTCCTGACTATCCCATGACTTGGTTCCAGGTCTGCTTTACTGTGGCAGTGTTGCCTTCCCAGGAACCCACCTAGGGACCCAGCAAGAATGTATTGAGGGATCCAGTAGAAGTCACACTTGTCCATATCCCTGATAACAGTCTCAACAACTGTGGACCTGACTGTGAACCTGGTAGCAGCCATGGGATGCTAGATGTCTTCCTTTGTGATTTCATGATTTTTTACAGTACACTTTGATTCATTTTTTATGCATCTACTATAGGTTTTAACTGTAAAACCATAGTCCAGCCCCACTCAACCAAGATCCCAGAGATAGTTCCATCATCCAGGAGAAAGTCTTTATCTGCCAGAACCAGATAGATAAGACTAGAAGAGATGTCTGCTCCTTTAATCCAAGACCACATGAATTATAAAGATTCAGGCAAAAATGACACTGCCAAAATAAACTAGTAAAACACCAGTAACCAACCCTAAAGAAATGGAGATCCATGAAGTGCTTGACAAAGAATTCAAAATAATCATCTTAAAGAAGCTTAATGAGCTACACAAGAGACAGATAACTAAATAAAAGCAGAAAAATAATACATGCATAAAATTAGAAGTTTGATAAATAAATAGAAACTATGAAAAAAATTGTGGAGCTGACGAATGAATTAGTAAACTCAGATACAAATCATTTGAAATTATCTAGTTAGAGACATAAAAAGAAAAAAGAATAAACAAGAGTAAGGAAAGCCTACAAGACTTACAGGACACTATCAAGTGAACCAATATATGCATTATGAGAGTCAAAGAAGAAAAAGAGAAAGAGGCAGTAAATGCATTTAGAGAAATAATGACAAAAAACTTTACAATTCTGGGAAGGAAATTCAACATCCAGATTCGTGATGCCCAAGTAACACTGAATAGACAACATTAAGAGATCATTGCTGAGATACATTATAATCAAATTGTCAAAAGTCAAATACAAAGAGAGAACTTTCAATGCAACAAGAGAAAAGTGATTCTTTATATACAAGGGAAACTCCATGAGATTATAAGTAGATTTCTTGGCAGAAGCCTTGCAGGCCAGGAGAGAGTGAGGATATATTCAGAGTGCTGAAAGGAAACAAACAAACAAAAAACTCTGCCAACAAAGAATACTATATCTGCTAAAACTGTCCTTCAGAAATTACGATGACAAAAAGATATTCCCAAACAAAAGTTCATTATAATTAGATCTTCCTTACAAGAAATACTGGAGTTCTCCAAGTTGAAACAAAAGGACACAAATTACCAACATGAAAACTTTTAAATTATAAAACTCATTAATAATGGTAAGAATGTAGTCAAAATCAGAATAAGCCAATATTGTAATGGTGGCATATAAATTACTTTTAATTCTGGTATAAAGTGAAAAGACAAAATAATAAAAAATCTATGGCTACAATAATTTGTTAACAGAGATACAATATAAAAGTTATAAATTGTAACATCAATAACATAAAATGTAGAAATAGAAGTAAAAATTACAGATTTTAAAATTCAGTCAAAGTTGTTATCAGCTTAAAATAGACTATCATAGCTATATAGGATATTTTATGTAAACCTCATGGAAATCACCAAGATAAAAACTGTAGCAGATACACAAAGTACAAAGAGAAAGGAATCAAAGCCTAGTACCTCAAAAACTTGTCAAATCACAAATGAGGACATCTAGAGAGGAAGAAAGGAAAAAAGTAACAACAACAACAACAACAAAAAACAGAAACAATTAACAGTAAGTTCTTAACTATCAATAATTACTTTAAAAGTAAATGGATTAAATTCTCTAATCAAAAGACATTAAATGGCTGAATGGATTAAAAAACAAGATCAACTATACACTGCCTACCAGAGACTCATTTTAGCTTTAAGGATAAACATAGGTCGAAAGTGAAAAAAATCAAGTCTGAGTATGGTGGTTCATGCCTGTAATCCCAGCACTTTGGGAGGCAAATGCAGGCAGATCACCTGAGGTCAGGAGTTTGAGACCAGTCTGGCCAACATGATGAAACACCATCTCTACTAAAAATACAAAAATTAGCTGAGTATGGTGGTGGGTGCCTGTAATCCCAGCTACTTGGGAGGCTGAGGGAGGAGAGTCACCTGAGCCCAGAAGACAGTGGGTGCAATGAGCTGAGACCACACCACTGCACTCCAGCCTAGGAGACAAAGTGAGACACCATCTCAACAAAAAAGTAAAAAAAAAAATCCATGTAAATGGTAACAAAAAGAGAATAGAGTATACTTAAACAAAACAGACTTTAAGTCAGAAATAGTCACAAGAGACAAGAAAATCATTATATAATGATAAAGAAATCAATTCATCAAGAGAATATAATAATTATAAATACATATGCACCCAACATTGGAGAACCTAAATATATAAAGCAAATATTGACAGAATTGAAGGTAAAAATAGACAGCATTATAATAGTAGGGGACTTTAGTACCCCAGTCTATCTAATAGTGGATAGATCATCCAGACAGAAAATCCATAAGGAACAGTGGACTTGAACAACATATAGACCAAATGGACCCAACAAACATGTACGGAACATTCTACTAACAGCAGCAGAATGCATATTCTTCTCAAGAGCACACAGAATCTTCTCCAGGATAGAATATATATTATGCCACAAAACAAGTCTTAACAAATTTAAGAAGAGTGAAATTATATCAAGAATCTTTCTGATCAAAATGGTATGGAACTAGAATAGAAGAAAACTGCAAAATTCACAAATATGTGGAAATTAAACAATGCACCTCTAAACACACTCTTGAACAACCATCAAGGAAGAAATTAAAAGAGAAAATAAAAATACATATTAATACAAACAAAAATGGAAATACAACATACCAGAACTTACAGGATGCAGCAAAAGCAGTTCTAAGAGGAAAGTTTATAGTGACAATGTAAAAACAAAGATCCCAAATAAACAACCTAACTTTAGAAACTTTAGCTCCTCAAATAACTAGGAAAAAACCCAAACTAAACCTAAAATTAGCAGAAGGAAGAATGTAATAAAGATTATAGAAGAAATAAATGAAATAAAACTAGAAAAACAGCAGAAAGATCAATGAAACTAAGAGTTGGGTTTCTGAAAGATAAACAAAATTGACAAACCTTTAGCTAGACTGTGAGAAAAGAGTCACAGTCTCAAATAATTAGAAATGAAAGGGGAGAGATTACAACTGATATGACAGAAATAAAGAGAAGCATAAGAGACTACTATAAACAATTATATGCCAACAAGGTGAATAACTTAGAAGGATAAATTCTGAGACATTTACAAAGTACTAAGACTAAATCATAAAAAAAAAGAAAATATGAAAAGACCAATGATAAGAGATAAAACTTCTCAATGAAGAGAAGTCCAGGATTGGATGGCTTCACTGGTGATTTCTACCAAACCTTTAAAGGATTAGTGCCCATGCTTTCTAGGCCCTTCAAAATAAACCAAAAGGGAGAGAACATTTCCAAACTCTTTTCATAAGGCGAGCATCAACAGTCTTGACAGATACAGATGCAAAAATCCTCAACCAAATACTAGCAAACAGAATTCAACAGCACATCAAAAGGATCATATAGGATCATATACTACAATCAAGTGGGACTTATCCCTGGGGTGCAAGGGTGATTCAACATGTGCAAATCGAGATGTGATATGCCACATTAACAGAATGAAGGACTAAAGTTAGTTATATAATCCTCTCAGTTGATGTAGAAAAAAAGCATTTGACAAAATTCAGTATCCCTTCATGATAAAAACGAACAAATTAGTTATAGAAGAAATATACCACAATATAATAGGGCTATATATGGCCAGCCCACAGCCAAAGTCATACTCGACAGTGAAAAATTGAAAGCTTTTTGCTTTTTCTCTAAGAGCTGGAGCAAGACAAGAATGTCCACTCTTGCCACTTCTAGTCAACATAATGCTGAACTCCAAATTCAAAAGGAAAAAAAAACTGTCTCTGTTTGCAGATGACATAATCTTATATATAGAAAATCCTAGACTCTACCAAAAAAAATCTGTTAAAACTAATAAGTGAATTCAATAAAGTTGTAGGATACAAAATCAGCATACAAAAACCGGTTGTACTTCTCTACATTAACAATGAACTATCCAAAAAGAAATGAAGAAAATAATCTCATTCCCAAAAATAAAATATGGAGGAATAAACTTAACTGAGGAGGTGAAAGATCTGTATATTGAAAACTATAAAACACTGAAGAAAGAAATTGAAGAAGACAAATAAACAGAAAGATAATTTATGTTCATGATTGGAAAAATTAATATTGTTAAGACGTCCATACTACCAAAAGTGATCTGCAGAGTCAATGCAATCCTTATCAAAATTCCAAAGGCATTTCTTACAGAAATAGAAAAACAATCCTAAAATTCAAATAAAACAACAAAAGATCCTGTATAACCAAAGCAATCTTGAGTGAGAACAAAGCTGAAAATATCACACTGTCCGGTTTCAAAATATTATAATGCTACAGTAATCAAAACAGCATGGTATGAACATAAGAAACAGACTTATAGACCGACAGAACAGAACAGAGAGCCCAGAAATAAATCCACAAATTTACAGTCAACTGATCTTCAACAGGGGTACCAAGAACACACAATGGAGAAGGAATAACCTCTCAATAAATAATACTGGGAAACCTGGATGCCCACATGCAGAAGAGTGGAATCAAACCTTTACCACTACACAAAAATCAATGCAAATGGATTAAAGACTGAATTGTGTAAGACCTGAAACTGTAAAACCACTAGAAGAGGAAAAAAGTTTCTTGACATTGGTCTAGTCCATAATTTTTTTGAATATGACGTTAAAAAGTACAAGCTACAAAAGCAAAAATAAAAGAGTGAGATTGCATCAAATTAAAAATCTGCACAGCAAATGAAGCAATCAGCAAAATGGAAAGGTAACTTAGGGAACAGAAGCTAATATTTGCAAATCATATATCCTGACAAGGAATTAATAACCAAAATATATAAGGGACTTGACTCAGTAACAAAAAAATCAAATAACAGTTCTCAAAAGAAGGCATACAGATGACCATCACATGCATTAAAAGGTGCTCGATGTCACTAATCACCAGGGAAATATAAATCAAAACTAGAGTCGGATACCACCGCATACTTGTTAGAGTAACCACTGCCAAAAGACAAAAGACTAAGTGTTGGTGAGGATGTGGGGAAAAGGAAACCTTTGTACATTGTTGATGGAAATGCAAATTGGCACAGTCATTAAGGAAAACAGTAGTCAGGCTCTTCATAGCATTAAAAATAGAATGACCTTATAATCCAGCAATCTCTCTTCTGAGTGCATATCCAAAGGAAATGAAATCATTATCTCAAAGAGTCACCTGCAGTCCCATGTTCATTTCAGCGTTATCTACAATAGCCAAGATATGGAAATAAGTGTCCATTGACAGATGAATGGATAAAGGAATCTGTTGCGTACATGCACACATATGTGTATATAATGGAGTATTATTCAGCTTAAAAATAGAAAATCCTGACATTTACAATAACTTGAATGAACTTAAAGAACATTACGCTAAGTGAAATGAGTCAGACACACAAAGACAAATACTGCATGTTCTCACTTATGTGTGGAATGTTAAAAACATTGAATCCACAAAAGCAGAGAGTAGAATGGTGGTTAGCAGGGGCTTGGTGGTGCAAGGTCCTGTGGGAGAGATGGGGAGGTGTTGGTCAAAGGGTAGAAAGTTTCAGTTATGCAAGATAAACAATTTTTGAAGATCTAATGGTGACTATAGTTAATGATACTGGATTGTATACTTGAAATTGAGTAGATCTTACATTTTTTTTTTTTAAAGAGAGAAAAGGAGAAAGAAAGAAACAGCAAAAGGAAGAAAAAAAAGAATGAAACAGAGAAAGAAAGAGGAAGAGAAAGAGGAAGAGAAAGAAGGAGAGAGAGTGGGATTCTTGTTTTATTGCCCAGGCTAGAATACAGTCTAAAAATGGGTATTAAAAACCTCTTTTATGCCAATAATTGTGCTTAACAATGGAGACTGGAAGGAATAGGGGATGAAAATAACAAATAAGCAGCCAACCAATATTTTATTTCAACCTGTGAAATGCTATGCAATTGCTGGGGAGTGATTTACTTCCTATTATGTGGTCACTTTTAAAATAGGTATAATGTGATACTGAGAAAAATGTATGTTTTGTGGATTTG
>CAUYQU010094571.1:0-11648 GCA_963574635.1 Cheracebus regulus | reverse complement strand
CCTCCCAGGTTCAAGCGATTCTCTTGCCTCAGTCTCCCAAAAAGCTGGGGCTACAGACACGCACTACCACGACTGGCTAATTTTTGTATTTTTAGTAGAGACGGGGTTTCACCTTATTGGCCAGGCTGGTCTTGAACTCCTGACCTTGTGATCCACCCGCCTTGGCTTCCCAAAGTGCTGAGATTACAGGCATGAGCCACTATGCCTAGCTTAAGTGTGTATGTGTGTGTATGTGCGTGTGTGCATGTGTGTGTGTGTGTGTGTGTGTGTATGTGTGTGTGTGTGTGTGTTTTAGCTGGTTGCAGTCTTTCTTTTCTATATTTAGTAGTAATTTCAAGATCTCTTGCAAAGCAGGTCTGGTGATGAATTCCCTCAACATTTGCTTATCTAGGGAGGATCTTATTTCTCCTTCACTTAGAAAACTTAGTTTGACTGGATATGAAATTCTTTGTTAAATTTTTTTTTACAGAATGCTGAATATAGCCCCACAACCTGTTCTGGCTTTAGGGATTAAGCTAAGAGGTCTGCTTTTAGCCTGATAGGGTTCCCTTTGTAGGTGACCTGCTCTTTCCCTTTGGCTGCCTTTAACACTTTATCTTTCACACCAACCTTAGAAAATCTGATGATTATGTGTCTTGGGGATGATCTTCTTGTATAGAATCTTGCAGGAGTTATCTGCATTTCCTGAATTTGACTGTTGGCCACTCTAACAATGTCAGGGAAGTGTTCATGGCTAATATTCTGAAATATGTTTTCCAAGTCATTTGCTTTCTCCCCCTCTCTTTCAGGAATGCCAGTAATTCATAGATTTGGCATTATTACATAATCCCATACTTCTTGAAGGTTTTGTTCACTTTTTTATTTTTTTTCACTTTTTTATTTTTAAAATTTTTGTCTGTGATGTTTGTTGTGCGCAAAGAAGAAAAGTAAAAAAAATTTGTCAGACTGTCTTATTTCTGAGAACAAGTTTTTAAATTCTAAGATTCTTTCCTCAGCTTGCTTTATCTTGCTGTTAATATTTGTGATTTCAGTGTGAAATTCTTTCATTGTGTTATTCAGCTCTGTCAGACCTATTAGGTTTTTTATTTTTTTAATCAGCTATTTTATCCTTTAGCTCCTCTGCAACTGCCTCTGCAGTGGAACTTCCCTTGCCACTCTCAGAATAAAGAAGTATTAAAGATCTAAAGTATTTTTTTCCCGTCTCCAACAAGTTACAGTCAACCAAAATAGAAGAGGTTAGTCTGTTTCCCACAGGTCCCACACATACCCCATTGCTAATCACAAGACAAGAAACCCCTGGCTTGGGCCTAGAGCACAGACCCTCCATCCTGGGCTAACTGCACTGAGCAATTGCTTACTTCCACCTCTCTGGGGTGGAGCCCCTGGGAGACAGACAAAAACAACCTTCCACCACAGCCAATACTAAAATTTCTTCCTCTGGGGCCTCTAAATTGGGGAAGAAACATAAACACAGACATCACTTCAGAGCTGCAATGGGCAGCTCGGGAGTTCTACATCATGATCTATACCCAGCAATCAAGGGAAAGAAAAACCCACACTTGCCGAGCACTGAGAGGTAACATGGCTGCAACTGTGAGAATAGGGTGTAGCCACACAACTGAGAAACACTCCACCAAATGACCAATAACCCTACGTACTACCTGCTAGATTACACCCCAAAGCTTCAACGCACAAAATACGTCACTAACATCCCCCACTCTGAAACCAAAGACAAGAAGGCAGCTTCAAATAAAGACCCTGCACAAATCCCCAGACCAGTGAAAACATTTGGAAAATAAACCTAATGATTATAGTCAATAGACACTGCAGATAAAGGAGCACCCACACACAGAGATGAGAAAGAACCAATGCCAGAACTCTAGTAATTCAAATGGCCAGAGTGTTGTATGTCCTTCCTTTGACTGTCCAGTTCTTTAACAAGAGTTCTTTACCAGGCTGAACTGGCTGGAATGACAAGTATAATTCAGAATACAGGTAGAAACAAAGATCATTGAGATGTAGGACAGCAAAATCCAACCCAAGGAAAATAATAATCATAATAAAGCAATCCAAGTGTATTTTATAACACATTCTAATGAACTCTTTCAGGTTATACTATCTTCTTTAAAAAAGTAAGAGAAGTTAATATTCCTTTATTTGTTCTTTCTCTGCTATTAGAAATTAATCAAAAAAATTTAAATTTTTTATTTACTTTAAGACAACAACAGTCTAGCTCATTAATTAATGAGGATTTTTATAAACAAATCTTGAAGCAATAAAAAACTTAATAGGCGTTCACATTTTAAAAACAGTAACAGATTAAATCAGTTTTTTGAATTGTTTCACTCAGTCCATTTTCTACGCTTCTGCTCCTTTGTGAGCATATGCTGCTTCATCCTGACTGAAAACCTTAAATGAAGCATCTTAAAGAAGAGGCATAAAGAATATAAAGAAAATTGTGTATGAAGACCAAATGTTATTTATTTTGGGGGGGTGCTTTTTCAAAGAATTTTATTTAAAATCACTCTATCAATGACATTATTTTCAGATATTTAAAAGATACAGAATTATTTTTAGTATTAAAGGATACCATCTGCATTTTTAACTATGATAAAAGGGTCATCTCTTGTGATTAATAACACCAATTACCCTTAAAATACCTTATAGAAAATTAACAATACATCATCATCAATTTGCCTATAAATGTTTTTCTTGATTCAATAGTGTTGTTTCTTAATTGGTACAAATCTCTTTCTTTTCACAGCAATAAAAGCATGAAAAACACTTTATTTTTAAAAGACTCTTTCATGATAATAAACCTCAGCTAAACCATGACTAACAACTTTGACAAATATACTTTATTATAAACCTGTAAGTGCCTAATACTGTGCAATTAAAATAATTTTGTATCATTAGTCTTGGTATGAAAATAGCTTTTCATTTTTTGTTCACCATGAGAAAAAAAATGAGGTAAGTGTTTTGAACTGAAAATCTCATCATGCTTTACCAAGACAATATTGCATTTGTTATAACCTTGATAGAACTAATGAAAAGAAGTACCTTACACCCCAAGTGTCTGCTTGGTGCTGCACTCCCTTGTGGCCCTGTTGGCTCCTTAGGTGCAAGACTTTTTCTCTGCTTTTCTCAAGTTTATGGAGTCTCACTCCTTAGCTATCCCATCTGCCAGTGGGCTGACTCTCACCTGAAGCCAGCAAGTGTTAGAGTTTCACCCAAAGTCCTTGACATAGTACTTGGGAATTTCTCTTGATTATTTAGGGCCTAAGGGCTCTTTGGTTAACAAGTGATAAGCCTTCTAGGACTGGATCTTTCCCTTCAAGAAAGTAGGTTCCCTTCTGGCCCAGGGTGTGTCTAGAAATGCCAGGAAGTAGGGTCTAAAATGACTGGTGCCCTAATCTGCTGTGGTTGAGCTGGTGTCCAAGGTGCAAGACGAAGTCCTTCCTATTTCCACGCCTCTCCTTAAGTGGAGAGAAGGGGTCTCAGTTAGAGCCATGAGCTGTGCAGCCTGAGCTTGGGAGAAAGCTGGTGCCAGCACCCCCTTAGTTGCTCTGGCTGGAGTATCAGTAGATTTTGCTCACCTAACCGAGTCTACTGTTAGCAGTTCAGCAATAGGACTTGTAGTCCTTGTGGCAGTCTATATTTATGATCTCAGAGCACTTTAGTTCTGAGTATATTCAGTCTATATTTATGATTCCAGAGCTCTTTAGCCCACAGTGGCAAGACTTGTGGAAATTCAAGTTTAGACCACTGGGATTGGTGATTCCCTCACTAATAAAACTGATTTAAACACACCCTTCCTAGGTGAGTGGCAGCTGAATTGGTATGGTTTTGTTTTCTGCTGTAACAGGGCAGCACTAAGTCAGTCCCTTTGCCCCTGTGCACAGAAACACTCTACAGCATGTGGCCACTGCTGGGTGTGTGTGGGAGAGGTGGAATCAGCAATTCAAGGCTGTTTTTTCTATCTCTTCAGTACTTCTTTCAGTGATATGAAATAAAAAGCAGGTACTATGAGTGTTCACCTGATTTTTGATTATTACAAAGGTGCTTTTCTTGTGTAGATAGTTATTAAATTGGTATCCTTGCCAGGAGGATGATCAATGAAGACTTTATTTTGTCATCTTTTTCCACCTCTCTGCCTCCTTCATGTTTTTTGATCTGTAAACGTTATGTCATATGAAGATAGGGTAATTTAAGTTTTTCTGTTTCAATTTGGAAACCTCGTATTCCTTTTTCTCAACTAAATCTTCTGGCTAGGATTTTTAGTTCTATGTTCAATTGAATGGAGAGCCTAGACATCCTTGTCTTGTTCCTAATTTGGAGAAAATGCTTTCAGCTTTTTATTATTGAATATAATTCCAAAAGCACAGACAACAAAAGCTAACATAAACAAGTGGTATTACATCGAACTAAAAAAGTCTGTGCAGCAAAGAAAATATTCAACAAAATGAAAGGTCAGCCAGTTAAATGGGAGAAAATATTTTTAAATCGTATATCTGACAAAGGATTGATCTTCAAAACATATGAGAAACATTTATAATTCAATAGCAAAAACATCAGCTGATTAAAAACTAGGTAAAGAATCTGAGTAGACAATGAGCTAAAGAAAACATACAAATGGCCAGCAGGCCATTGTATATTGTATGCATATGAAAAGGTGCTCAGTCAAGCAGCATCATTAACCATTAGAAAAATCAAAATCACACTGGAATATAATCTCACATCTAGCATTAAAAAGTCAAATAGTGACAAGTGCTGGCAGAGATGCAGAGCAAAGGGAACACTTGTGTTCTGCTGATGGGATTGTACACTGGTACAGTTATTTTGGAAAACAGTATAGAGGATCCTCAAAAACTTAAAAATACAGATACCATATGATCCCACAATCCTACTTTTGAATAAATAAAGAAATTGCAATGTGTATGTGAAAAAGGTATCTGCACTGCTATGTTTATTGTAGCATTGTTCACAATAGTTAAAATAGGGAAACAACATAAGTGTTTGGTAATGGATGAAAGGATAAAGAAAATGGGATGCATATATACAATGAAATATTTTTCAGCCTTTTAAAAGAAAGAAATCTTGTCATTTGCAAAACCATGGATGAAACTAGAGAATGTTATGTTATTAAGTGAGATGACCCAAATGCAAAAAGACAGATACTGCATGATCTCACTTTTATATGGGATCTGAAGTTAAACTCATAGAAACATAGTAGAAAGGTGTTGCCAGGGGCTGAGGAGTGAGAAAAAATGAGAACATTTTGGTTAAAATGTTTGAACTTTTATTTATAAGTTGAGTAATTCTGAATATCTAATATACAACATAGTAACTATAGTTAATGAAAATATATTGTATATTTCAAATTCATTAAAAAGTAGATGTTAAATATTCTCACCACAAAAAATGCTAACTGTATAATATGATGTATATGTTATTTTTGGTAATCACTTTATATTTTACATGTTAAATATATATAATTTGTACTTGTCAGTTACATGTCAAGAAAGCTGGGAAACAGATTTTTAAAAAATAAGTGTTGGTGGCCAGGCGTGGTGACTCATGCCTGTAATGTCATCACTTTGGGAGGCTGAGGCAGGTGGAGCATCTGAGGTCAGGAGTTCCAAGTCAGCCTGGCCAACATGGCAAAACCCCATCTCTACTAAAAATACAAAAATTAGCTGGGCATGGTGGCACATGCCTGTAATCTAAGCTACTCATGAAATTGAGGAGGGGGAATCACTTGAACCTGGGAGGTGGAGGTTGCAGTGAGCCAAGATCGATTGTGCCACTGCATTCTAGCCTGGGTGACAGAGCGAGACTGTCTTAAAAAAAAAAGTTTTGGTGAGAATGTAGAGAAAAGAACGCTTTGGTAAATTATTTGTAGAGATGTACTTGGTACAGACATTATGGAAAACAGTATGGAGCTCCTCATAAAATTAAAATTAAAGTTACTATGTGATACAGCAATTCCACTCCCAGGTATATATCCAAAATAATTTAAATCAGAATCTTGAATAGATATTTGCACTCCCATGTTTATTCCATCATTATTTACAATAGCTAAGTTATGAACACAACATAAATATTCATTGGTGGATGAATACATAAAAAAAATGTGGTATATACATTAATGGAATTATTACTCAGCCTGAAAAAAATACTCCAATATGTGGCAAAGAAGATGAACCTTGAAAACATGCTAAGTGAAATGGGCCAGATGCAGAAAGGCAAATAGTGCATGATCTCCAATGTGGGACCGAAATAGTCAGAGTAATAAAATCACAGAGTGGAACAGTCTTTGCCAGGTGCTGGAGGAAGGAGGAAATGGGGAAATGTTTGTTAAACATTTCAATTATGCAAGACACATCTTTTTGAGAGATCTGTGGTTTAGTACCTATAGTTAATAATAATACTGTGTTGTATCCTGAAAATTTGCTAACAGTTTAGAACTTATGCTAAATGTTATTAGTATGAAATAAATAACAAAGGGTGCAGGAGAAAGCTTTAGGAGGTTGTTCTGGCTAGGACTTTTTGTACTAGGAGTAATGCCAAGTATGTCTATGGCCTTCATCGTGGTAATAATTTTATGGGATTATACATATCCTCAACTTCATTGAATTATATCCATTAAGTATATAGAGCTTTTTATATATCAATTATACCTCAATAAAGTCATTTCAAATTTGAGGGGTTTTGAATTTCAAGTTAAAAAAGATACTCAGATTGATGACATATTATCTACCCCTTTAAAAATATATATATATTATACAAATTAAAATCACAGAGATGAAGCACTTCTGGTAGTTTGTGAGAAAAAGCAGCTTAAATGATAAAAAGCAGTCCCATTATTGCAGGCCTCTAGTTGATAAAAACATGTTTTTTTTTGCCATAAGAGCAAACCTCAGCTCTCATACTTTCAGTAATTAAAACATTTTTGAAAATGAAACTGAAAATTTTCCTTATGTTTAAACAGTTTTAAATATCAGTTTTCAAATTGTCAGAGCAGAGTCTTTCCAGCTTCTATTAATACATGTATCTTCTGGTTTTGGCGTGAATATTGCAGTCAGTTTTCTGAATGTTCTGTCACTGGGAATGGTCTATATCAAGCTTGTCCAACATGCCCCCTGCGGGCTGCATGTGGACCAGGACGGCTTTGAATGCAGCCCAACACAAACTAGTAAACTTTCTTAAAACATTATGCGATTCTTTTGTGATTTTTAAAAACGCATCAGCTATTGTTAATATTTGTGTATTTTAAGTGTGGCCGAAGACAGTTCTTCTTCCAGTGTCATCCAGGGAAGACAAAAGATTGAACACCGTTGACATATTCCTTGAACACTAAACTATTAGATGGTTTGTTATGCAGAGAAGGGAAATGCTTTGAGCTGTAATGGTGAAAGTTTCTAAGTCTAAATGCTGTCTTGAAGATAGGTGAATTTAAATCAGAAGTCTTTTACAAGTAATGAAAATAAGATTGAATCATTTATTGAATCTTTTGCATTTCATAGCGTTTTCAATGTATTTCAGTTGCTCATTATTTTAATAATTCCTACTTCATGAATATTTAGTCTGAAATTTTGAGTAAGGCATGTTTTTCCTTTTTCAAAACATAATATATATTTTGGCTCCAAATTTGAAATGATATTATATTGTGCTCTTGTTAATCTGCATATTAAAGCATCGTTAATATAATAGTACAAAGTAACTTTTTTAGGGCACTATTCTTAACTATCGAGATGCACAGAAAGACTGATCGTATAAACAGCTTGAATTACTTATTATGATCTCAAGGGAAATGTTACAACAATCTTATTAACATTGATCACATTCAAAGCTGCTTGAAAGGATACAGTATTAACATGTGCCCTTTGTTTTAATTTTTAAAGTTTGTTGTGGGTACATAGTAGGTACATATATTTATGGGGTACATGAGATGTTTTGATACAAGCACGCAATGTGAAATAATTACATTGAGAATGGGGAATCCAACCCCTCAAGCATGTATTCTTTGAGTTACACACAATGCAATTATACTCTTATTTAAATGTACAGTTGGCCCGGCATGGTGGCTCATGCCTGTAATGCCAGAAACTTGGGAGGCCGAGGCCTGCGGATCAACTGAGATCAGGAGTTAAACCAAGTTTGGCCAACATGGCAAAATCCTGTCTCTAATAAAAATACAAAAATTAGCCAGGCATTGTGGTGGGCACCTGTAATTCCAGCTACTCGGCAGGCTGAAGCAAGGACAATTGCTTGAACCTGTGAGGCAGAGGTGGCAGTGAGCCAAAATCATGCCACTGCACTCTAGCTTGGGTGATAAAGCAAGACTCCGTCTCAAAAGAAAAAAATAAAATAAAAAGAAAATGTACCATTAAGCTATTATTCATTATAGTCATGCTATTGTGCTATCAAATAGTAGGTCGTATTCTATTTTTTAATGACACTATTGTTAAGGTAATAAGAGTGATTTTTAAAAATCCATGAAAAGGAAATCAGCCTATTGTACATTTACAGAACAGAATAGATCCATTTATATTTGAGGTATAAAAAGTAATTGATAATGTATGACAAAATAATTATAGGTGCAAATTTACAAGAGATGACTGACTAGGAGAGAAAATAATTTTGTTTGCTGCTGACATTGTAACTGGTTTATTATCATTAAAACACTTTTAATATGAATAATTATTGTATTTTGGCTTACAATATTACTTTTAGAAGGTCACATTCTGTTCCGTTTCACATTTTAAAAATTCCATGTACCAACATACGAACTTATAAAAGCTTTAAGCAGGTCAATTTTTGTGGATTCTTCCTTCCATGGAAAAAATGCATTTTATTTCAGCTAAAATCATTCCTTTCTGTATCACCCCTAGTGAATCGAATATAATTATCTTTAGAAATTTGCCATAAAATATTTCCAAACTATTTCTATAGTATAGTACATATTGTACCTCTAGCCAGAAAATGATTTGACTACTACAAACTGGAGGTATTATGGAAATTAAACCATTTAGCCTGCTAAAAATGACTATAGATATAGCAAGCACATTTGATGTAGATGAAGAACATGCTTAAGTTTGAAATTGCAAATTACCATTTACCAGCACTGTGAAATTATGCAAATGAATTTACCTTTCTCTCAGCTTCAGTTGAATCATATATAAAATATTTTGCCTAACTTAGAAGATGATTAATAGTTGTAGAGGTGTTGATATTTATGAAAGTGCCTAGCACAGATGTTGGTGAATAGTTAAGAACTCAGTCACTTTAAAAATCTGAATGTAACTAAGTTTTAAAATTCAATATACCTGCATAATATTCCATGGTGTATATGTGCCACATTTTCCCTGTCCAGTCTGTCATTGATGGGCATTTGGGTTGGTTCCAGGTCTTTGCTATTCTAAACTGTGCTGCAATGAACATTCGTGTGCATGTGTCCTTATAGTAGAACAATTTATAATCCTTTGGATATATACCCAGTAATGGGATTGCTGGGTCGAGTGTAAACTAGTTCAACCATTGTGGAAGACAGTGTGGCGATTCCTCAAGGACCTGGAAATAGACATTTCATTGTGGTTTTGATTTCCATTTCTTTAATGATCAGTGATGTCGAGCTTTTTCATATGATCCTTGAACTTATATAACTTAGTTCAACCACTGTGGAAGACAGTGTGGTGATTCCTCAAATACTTCAAAACAGAAATATCCGGCAATTCCATTCCTGGGTATATGCCAAAAGGAATATAAATTGTTTTACTATAAAGAAACATGCATGGGTATATTAATTGCAGCACTATTCACAATAGCAAGCACATGTAATCAGCCTAAAAGCCCTTCGGTGATTGACTGCATAAAGAAAATGTGTACCTTTGAATACTATGCAGCCATAAGGACAAAGAAAAAAGAGATTTTGTCTTTTAAATGAGAACATAGATAGAGCTAGAGACCCTTATCCTTAGCAAACCAGTGCAAGAACATAAAACCAAATACTTCATGATCTCACTTAGGAGTGAGAGCTATATGATGAGAGCACACGGATGCATAGAGGGGAACAACACACATTGAGGCCTATGAAAGGGTAGAGGTTGGGAGGTGGGAGAAGATCAGGAAAAATAACTAATGGGTTCTAGCTTTAGTACCTGGGTGACAAAATAATCTTTATCACAAACCCTTATGACAATGTTTACCTATCTGACAAACCTGCACATGTACCCTTGAACTTAAAAGCTAAATAAAAAAAGAATGCTTTTTTCTCAGATGGCACTAATCTTGTTTTGTATTCACATCTTTGCAGATAATTTTAAATTATTTAAATGTAGAATTCAAAATATATAAATTTCTTTAGCTATGTATTGTTTGCATCAAAACAGAAGGTGATATATATTTATTTATTTGGTTTGAGGATGTAGACTTTGATGAAATGAGTTGCAGCTTCATCCTTATACTTCATGAAATAAGGTGCAAGAGAGATGTCAAATTATTTTTCTACTATTATATCAGAAAATGTTATTGATAACAACAAATAGTGTATCATAAATACTGAATTTATTTCAAATGCAGAGGTTAACTAAAATACGTAAGCATCATATCTTGGTCACAGGTGTACCAGATATCCCACATGAATGTGAATGGAATTCATTCTGTGGAATTTGGAGAGCCGTACTTTTACAATGACACCATCTTCCACTAATTGTCCTGCTTTTCAGTCAGAGTGAAGCCACTGGCCAGTGCAAACCAGTCTGGTGACTGGCAGTCTTAGACCTGAAACACAGCAGTTACTTATCGTGTTGCGTTTGGTAAGAAACACCGAAAAGTTTAAAAGCATGAAATACAATTGCATTGCTATTTTCAAAGTAGCAGTCTATGAACAGACCAAATCCCATAGAATGAAAGAAGCATTAAACGATAAACAATTTCATGTTTTGGGGGTTTTTTATTGGCCCAAAATTTGTTTTTAAGTAAGCAAATAAATATTTCCTAAGTTAATCAACTGCACTTTTGAATAAGAAAAAGTGTTTTCATTGCAGCTAGGTATTTGGGCAATTTCCATTAGTACACCCAGGAACTTTGTCACACATCATCTTTTCTATTAACTTATTTGTTCATTTTTAATTAATCTCCACTACTCACATCAACAGAAATGATTCACTCTACCTTATATTTTCTCAATTTGGATCACATTTATTTTTCTCTTCAACCTACAGAGTATCTTTTCTTAATGTTCTTAGGTACTAGGAAATAACCTTTCTCCAAACAAATAATAGAAGACAAAATTCCAATTCCATTTTATTTTGTCTGACATGATCTGCTGATCACTTTTGTCATGGCCTCTTTCACATCCTTGTTCCTCAGACTGTAGATCATGGGATTCAGCATGGGGATCACTGTGGTATAGAACACAGCCACCATCTTCCCCTGCTCCACAGACTCCTCTGTGGGACGTCTGAGATACATTAAGATCAGAGTACCATAAAATATGATGACAGCTGTCAGATGGGACCCACATGTGGAAAAGGCCTTCTTCCTTCCTTCTGCTGAGTGCATTCGCAGAATGGCAATGAGAATGAATAAATAAGAGATCATAACTACAGTCAGAGAATATGTGAAGTTAATGCCGGCAAGTATGA
>CAUYQU010094570.1:0-17729 GCA_963574635.1 Cheracebus regulus | reverse complement strand
TTTTTTTTAATGGAGTCTCACTCGGTTGCCCAGGCTGGAGTACAGTGACACGGTATCTGCTTATTGCAACCCCCGCCTCCCAGGTTCAAGTGATTCTCCTGCCTCAGCCTCCTGAGTAGCTAAAAAATTATCCAGCTAATTTTTGTATTACTATTATTTTTGAGATGGAGTCTCAGTCTGTCACCCAGGCTGGAGTGCAGTGGTGTGATCTCAGCTCACTACAACTTCCACCTCCCGGATTTAAGCGATTCTCCTGCCTCAGCCTCCCCAAGTAGCTGGGACTACAGGCACCAGCCACCACACTCCGCTAATTTTTGTATTTTCAGTAGAGACCGGGTTTCACTATGTTGGCAAGGATGGTCTCAATCTCTTAAATCTCGAGATCCACCCACCTTGGCCTCCCAAAGTGCTGGGATTACAGACATGAGCCACTGCGCCCAGCCCAATTTTTGTATTTTCAGTAGAGATGGGGTTTCACTATGTTGGCCAGGCTAGTCTCGAACTCCTGACCTCAAGTGAGCCACCCGCCGTGGCCTCCCAAGGTGCTGGGATTACAGGCGTGAGCCACTGTGCCCAGGTGCCATACCTCTTCTTGTGAGGACTTGGGTGAGGTGACAGAGCACAGCTCCGTCCCTAGCTAGGCTTGCAGCTTTGAGCCCTCTCCTCTCCCTGTTCTGTTTGCTCATCTGTAAAATGGGAATCAAAAGGCTACCATCCCAGGCATTGTGGCTCATGCCTGTAATCCCAGCACTTTGGAAAGCTGAGGTGGGCAGATCACGAGGTCCAGAGATCAAGACCATCCTGGCCAACATGGAGAAACCCCATCTCTACTACAAAGACAAAAATTAGCTGGGCGTGGTGGTGCGCATCTGTAGTCCTAGCTACTTGGGAGGCCGAGGCAGGAGAATGACTTGAACCTGGGAGGCGGAGGTTGCAGTGAGCTGAGATTGCGCCACTGCACTCCAGCCTGGGTGATAGAGCAAGACTCAGTCTCAAAAAAAAAATTTTAATTAGCGAGGTATGGTGGCACATGCCTGTGGTCTCAGCTACTCAGAAGGCTGAGGTGAGAGGATTACTTAAGCCTGAGAAGTAGAGGGTACAGCAAGCTATGATGGCACCACTGCACTCCAGCCTGGGGGCAGAGCAAGACCCCATCTGAAAAACAAAAACAAAAATGAAACAAAACAAAAGGTCACCATCTGGCCTAATGCAGGAGCTCATATCTGTAATCCCAGTACTTTGGGAGGCCAAGACAGGAGGTTTTCTTGAGGCCAGGAGACCTGGGCAACATAGGAAGGCCCTGTCTCCACCACCAAAAAAAATAATTAATTAGCTGGGCATAGTGGCACATGCCTGTAATCCCAGCACTTTGGGAGGCCAGTGTGGGAGAATCACTTGAGGCCAAGAGTTTGAGACTAGCCTGTGTAATATAGCAAGACTCCATCTCTATTTAAAAAAATTTAAAAATAGGCCGGGAGCAGTGACTCACGCCTGTAATCCCTGCACTTTTGGAGGCTAAGGTGAGTGGATCACGAGGTCAGGAGTTCAAGACCATCCTGGCCAATGTGGTGAATCACAAGGTCAAGAGATCAAGACCATCCTAGCCAACATGGTGAAACTCTGTCTCTACTAAAAATACAAAACTTAGCTGAGCATGGTGGCGTGCACCTGTAGTCCCAGCTACTTGGGAGGCTGAGGCAAGAGAATTGCTTGAATCCAAGAGGCAGAGGTTACAGTGAGCCTAGATAGTGCCATTGCACTCCAGCCTGGTGACGGAGCGAGACTCTGTCTCAAAAAAAAAAAAATGTAATACACATAGTAGTTGTACATATTTATGGGGTACATGACATGTTTTGATACAGGCATGCAATGTGAAATAGGCACATCATGGAGAATGGGGTATCCATCCCATCAAGCATTTATCCTTTGAGTTATAAATAATCCAATTACATGCTTTAAGTTATTCAAAAATATACAATTAAGTTATTATTGACTGTAGTCACCCTTTTGGGCTATCAAATAGTAGATCTTTTTTTTTTTTTTTTTTTTGCGATGGAGTCTCTCTCTGTCGCAGGCTGGAGTGCTGGCACGATCTTGGCTCAGTGCAATCTCCACTTCCCCAGTTCAAGCAATTCTCCTGCCTCAGCCTCCCTAGTAGCTGGGACTACAGGCATGCGCCACCACACTCAGCTAATTTTTAATATTTTTGGTAGAGATGGGGTTTCACCATATTGACCAGGCTGGTCTCAAACTCCTGACCTTAGGTGATCCGCCTGCCTTGGCCTCCCAAGGTGCTGGGATTACAGATGTGAGCCACCATGCCTGGCCAGTAGGTCTTATTCATTCTATTTTTTGTGTCCATTAACCATCCCTACCTCCCCCTCACCATGTTCTCTATCCAAGACAATGACCTGCAGCCCAGGGAGGACAGAGAGAAAGGTTCAGGACAAATAAACCTTAGTTGTTAACATTTATTGGGCACCTACTGTATGCCAGGCACTGTGCAAAGTGCTGTAAGCTCATCACCTCTATGAATCCTCTGACAATCTTGAAAGGCAGGTCGTGTTCCCATTTCACAATTGTAGAAGCTAAGGCTGGAAAAGTTAGGCCAGGCACAGTGGCTCACATCGTTAATTCCAGCACTTTGGGAGGCTGAGGTGGGTGGATCATGAGTTTAAGACCAGCCTGGTCAACGTGATGAAACCCCATCTCTACTTAAAAAATACAAAAAATTAGCCAGGTGTTTTGGCAGGAACCTGTAATCCCAGCTACTCAGGAGACTGAGGCAGAGAATTGCTTGAACCCTGGAGGCGTAGGTTGCAGTGAGCTGAGATCACACCACTGCACTCTAGACTGGGCGACAGAGTAAGACTCTATCTCAAAAAAAAAAAAAAAAAGGAAAGAAAGAAAGAAGGAAGGAAAAAGAAAGAAAGTTGTATAGTGTCCAGGTGCGGTGGCTCACACCTGTAATCCCAGCACTTTGGGAGGCCGAGGTGGGTGGATCATCTGAGGTCAGGAGTTCAAGACCAGCCTGGCCCACATAGTGAAACCCCATCCATATTAAAAATATAAAAATTAGCCTGTCGTGGTGGTGCATGCCTGTAATCCCAGCCATTTGGGTGGCTGAGGCAGGCAAATCGCTTGAACCCAGGACGCAGAGGTTGCGATAAGCCGAGATTGCACCACTGCACTCCAGCCTGGGTGACAGAGTGAGACTCTGTCTCAAAAAACAAAAACAAAAACAAAAAACCACGAAAATAAAATAAAAGTTGTATATTATACACAAGTGTATGGAAGTGTTGGGCGTCCCTTGCCCTCATATTTTTCTAGGTCATCCCTCTTCGCTGAGCCATGGGGGCCAGTGATGAAAAGGAGACAGCAAAGAGTGCAGCAGTCCTGTGTTTGAATGCCGGCACCTGCCATTGCCCAGCTCTGTGAGGTTGGGCAAGACAATTCACTTTGCCTTAGCTTCTCCATCTGTGAAATGGGAATGTGACCTGCCTTTCGAGGTTGTCAGAGGATCCCTTCAGTGACAGCTGCTGGACACCTGCTGTGTGCCAGGCACAGGGCAAGGGCTGTGTGATCAAAGGCCTCTAGGGGCAGTGTGGACATAAGCTGGAGAGACCCCAGAGGAACAGGGAGGTCAGGTAGCGGCTGTCACAGAGGAGCAGTGAGAGCGAATGACCACTGAGCCCAGAAGTGGGAGCAGGGATGAGTAGATAAATGGACTTTGGGGGCTGGGCGTGGTGGCTCATGCCTGTAATCCCAGCAATTTGGGAGGCCGGGGCAGGTGGATCACGAGGTCAAGAGATCGAGACCATCCTGGCCAACATGGTGAAACCCCATCTCTACTAAAAATACAAAAATTAGCCAGGTGTGTTGGCGGACGCCTGTAGTCCCAACTACTCGGGAGGCTGAGGCAGGAGACTCGCTTCAACCTGGGAGGCGGAGGTTGCAGTGAGCCAAGACCATGTCACTGCACTCCAGCTTGGCGACAGAGTGAGAATCCGTCTCAAAAAAAAAAAAAAAAAAGATAACTAGACTTTGGTCTCTAGCCTGAGACTGGACTTAGGGAAAGAGGGAGAGGGACAGGGGAGTAGAGAAGTCAGGGGCTTCCATTTGAGGCCCAGACTTCAGCTACCCTCCCCGCAGCCCAAGCCAGCAGCAGAGAGAAGCATTGAAACCACCCCTTACCCCCGGACCGCCCCCCACAAGCCATCTGGCAGCCTCACTCTTGAAGAAATTGGGGTGCTTTGCAGACCTCCCATGGCTATATGAGGATCAGATGTCACAGAGGCCAGGAAGGCAGAAAAGGCCGTGTATGTTTCAAGGCCAGAATTCTCACTCTTCCCCTAAAATTCTGAAGTGAGTGACTGCAGTCTGGATATGGGAGGGAGGCCTGCCCTGGGGGTTCAGCCTTACCTGAGGGGTGAGGGGGTCATCTCTCCCCACCTCTGGGAACAAGTTTTTCTGTTGTCTGTGGACAATGTTTTGTTGTTGTTGTTTGTTTGTTTTTTGAGAGGAGTCTCTGGGTCACCCAGGCTGGTGTGCAGTGATGCAATCTTGGCTCACGGCAACCTCTGCCTCCCTGGTTCAAGTGATTCTCCTGCCTCAGCCTCCCGAGTCACTGGGATTACAGTTGCCTGCCACTCCTAGCTAACTTTTGCATTTTTGGTAGAGACAGGGTTTTGCCATGTTGGCCAGGCTGGTCTCGAACTCCTGAGCTCTGGTGATCTGCCTGCCTCAGACACCAAAAGTGCTGGGATTACAGGCATGAGCCACAGCGCCTGGACAGGTTTGTGTGCAATGAACTTGAGCTTCCTCAGTGCTGAAGGCCTGGCTTGATCTGTAATCTTGGACAGGTTACTGCAAGTCGGAGTGTGCACTGTGACCCAGGAGTGTGATGGGGAGGGCTGGGCTGGGTGGGGAGCAGGAAAGAGGGAGCCAAAATCAGGAGACCAGCCCCTTCACCGTCTCTGTGCCACTGCAGGTATTCGGAGGAGGAGATCCGGCAGAAAGTGGGGACATTCCGGCAGATGCTGATGGAGAAGGAGGGAGTGCTCACTAGAGAGGATCGGCCTGGGGGCCACATGTGAGTGCTTACCTATCTGGGGACGGGGGAGAGGGGGTGCAGGCTCAGGCAGCAGCTGGGTACCAGAGGGGAATGTCCAAGTGCTCCCTCGGGTGGCTTGGTCTGGTTGGGGCTTAGGTGAGAGGGTGGAGAGGAAGAAGAGAAGGAGGAAGAGAGGTCATGGACTCTGCCCACTGGAAACGCTGGCCTGGCCCAGGGACACCTGGACATCACCAAGGGCCTCCTCCTACCCACCCTAGGTCCTACCTATGGCTCAGCAGTGGGAGGGGTGGGGGAGGCAGCCCAGGTCTCAGCTCAGGGAATTCTGAACTGCAAATCGGAAGACCTCAGATATGCCCTGACCCCAGCATTGTCTCTGGCCAACAATGTGACCCCAGGCAAGCTCCAATAATTCCCTCCTATAGAAATGAAATTCAGGCCAGGCACAGTGGCTCATGCCTGTAATCATAGAACTTTAGGAGATCAAGGTGGTCTGATCATGAGGTCAAGAGATCAAGATCATCCATCTGCGCCAACATGGTGAAACCCCGTGTCTACCAAAAAACCAAAAATTAGCTGGGCATAGTGGCACGCGCCTGTAGTCCCAGCTACTTGGAAGGCTGAGGCAGGAGAATCACTTGAACCCGGGAGGTGGAAGTTGCAGTGAGCTAAGATTGCACCACTGCATTCCAGCGTTGCAACAAAGCAAGCCTCCATCTAAAAAAAAAAAAAAAAAAAAAAAAAAAAAAAAAAGCCTGGCCAACATGGGGAAAACCCATCTCTACTAAAAACACAAAAATTAGCTGGGCGTGGTGGTGCACGCCTGTAATCCCAGCTACTCCGGAGGCTGAGGCAGGAGAATCATTTGAACCCTGAAGGCAGAGGTTGCAGTGAGCTGAGATCCTATCACTGCAATCCAGCCTGGGCAACAGAGCAAGACTCCATCTCAAAAAGAGAAGAGAAGAGAAGAGAGAATAGAATAGAATGAATAGAGAATAGAATAGAATAGAAAGAATAGAGAATAGAATAGAATAGAATAGAATAGAATAGAATATAGAATAGAAAATAGAATAGAATAGAATAATAGAATAGAATAGAATAATAGAATAGAATTCGGAGTAAGCACAGTCTGGGAAGTAAGAACTTGTACACCAAATGCCACTGCTACCATGACCAATGGCTTGGTGGATAAAGAGAGTATAGGGCCGGGCACAGTGGCACATGCCTGTAATCCTAGTACTTTGAGAGGCCAAGGTGAGAGGATTACTTGGGCTCAGAGGTTCGAGACCAGCCTGAGCAGCATGGGAATATTAGTCGGGTGTGGTGGCATGGGCCTGTAATCCCAGCTACTCAGAAGGCTGAGGCACGAGAATCACTTGAACCTGGGAAGCACAGGTCGCAGTGAGCTGCACCCCTGCACTCCAGCCTGGGCGACAGAGCGAGACTGTCTCATAAAAAAAGGGTGTATGGTTTTGCTGAGGTCATGGCTCTGTAGCCTGTCACAGGATAGGAGGAACACCGGTTTGCTGTGGGCCTCTGGGTGGGCCATGGATCAAACAGGCAAGTTATGGCAAGGCAAATATTGTCTCAGATCAGAGGCGAACTGTGAACCACTCGAAGCCATACAAACAACGGAGGCGGCTGCATTGCGAGGGTGGGAACAGCCTGTGCCTGTGAGTGTCCAGCCATGCCTGGCCGAGCTCCATGCCTGGCAGGCACTGTGTGCTCAGTGAGTGTTGCTAAATCCACTCAGATGGGTCTTCCCCATTCACCTTCAGTTTCTCTGCCCAGCACCAACATCTTGTGCTTCTCTTCCTAAAAGTGAAACTGAGGCTGGGTGAGAGGCCAGGCTAAACACTGCTGGTCATTTCTTTAAGAGGAGGGCCAGGCTGGGTGCAGCAATGGCTCATGCCTGTAATCCCAGCACTTTGGGAGCCTGAGGCGGAAGGATCACCTGAGGTCAAGAGTTCGAGGCCGGCCTGGCCAACATGGTGAAACCCTGTCTCTACTAAAAATACAAAAATTAGCCAGGCCTTATGGTGAGTGCCTATGATCCCAGCTACTCAGCAGGCTGAGGCAGGAGAATCTCTTGAACCCGGGCGGTAGAGGTTGTCGTGAGCTGAGATCATGCCATTGCACTCTAGCCTGGGAGACAAAGCAAGACTCTGTCTCAAAAAAAAAAAAAAAAAAAAAAAATTAACTGGTCATTGTGTCACATGCCTGTAATCCCAGCTACTTGGGAGGCTGAGGCATGAGAATCACTTGAATCCAGGAGGCGGCGGTTGCAGTGAGCTGAGATCCCATCATTGCAATTCAGCCTGGGTGACAGAGTGAGACTCCATCTCAAAAAATAATAATAATAAAATAATAATAATAAAATAACGTTAGCCTACATGCAGGAATGGGTAAAGGTCTCTTAAAGCAAAATAGAGTTAGTTATGTTCATTCATATGCTGTTCTGCTATCACAGCAGCACCTTCTGAGTGATTCTCCTGTTGTAGTCATATTTATTTTTATTTTTTTATTTTTATTTTTTTATTGAGATGGAGTCTCACTCTGTCACCCAGGCTGGAGTGCAGTGACGCAGTCTCGGCTCACTGCAACCTCCGCCTCTCAGGTTCAAGCAATTCCCCTGCCTCAGCCTCCCGAGTAGCTGG
The DNA here is from genome assembly GCA_963574635.1 of Cheracebus regulus. NCBI lineage: Eukaryota > Metazoa > Chordata > Mammalia > Primates > Pitheciidae > Cheracebus > Cheracebus regulus. The sequence continues at coordinate 10,001 of CAUYQU010094570.1, read as the reverse complement.
GATTACAGACGCGAGCCACCGCACCCAGCTAATTTTTATATTTATTTATTTATTGAGACAGGGTCTTGGCCAGGTGCCGTGGCTCACGTCGGTAATCCCAGCAATTTGGGAGGCTGAGGCGGGTGGATCACTTGGGGTCAGGAGTTGGAGATCAGCCTGGCCAACATGGTGAAATCCCATCTCTAAAAAAAAGGAGAGACAGGGTCTTGCTCTATCACCCAGGCTGGAAGGCAGTGTCACCATAGCTCACTGCAACCTCTAACTCTTGGGTTCAAGTGATTCTCCTGCCTCAGCCTCCCAGGAAGCTGGGACTACAGGCACATGCCACCATGGCCCAGCTATTTTTTGTATTTTTAGTAGAGATGGGGTTTTACCACATTTGCCAAGCTGGTCTTGAACTCCTGACCTCAGATGATTCACCTGCCTTGGCCTCCCAAAGTGCTGGGATTACAGGCGTGAACCACCACACCCGGCTGTAGTCCTCATAAAGGCCGGCAGTATTGTAGGAACAGATCTCAATGGGCAGTGGGGAAACCTTTCCTGGAGACTTTCTGTATTGCTGGGTAGTCAGGGGTGAAATATTTCTCACCTCACCCCACTTACTCCTCATCTCTCCAGCCAGAGTAGGAGCAAAACAGAAACAGAGAAGGCTCCAGCCTGGGTGACAGAACCAGACTCCGGCTCATAAATAAATAAATAAATAAATAGGCTGGGCGAGGTGGCTCACACCTGTCATCCCAGCACTTTGGGAGACGAGTGGATCACTTGAGCTCAGGCGTTCGAGACCAGTCTGGCCAACATGGCGAAACCCCATCTCTACTAAAAATACAAAAATGAGCTGGGCGTGGTGGCGTGCACCTGTAATCCCAGCTACTGGGGAAGCTGAGGCAGGAGAATCGCTTGAACCCAGGAGGCAGAGGTTGCAGTGAGCCAAGATTGTGCCATTACACTCCAGCCTGGGCGACAAGAGCAAAACTCCGTCTCAATAAATAAATAAATAATAAATGATTACATGAGGTAAATACATGTAAAGTGCTCAGAATCGTACCTGGCACCTGGTTAGTAATGACTATCATATGCACCGCGTCACAGTGTTGCCCAGCAGTCTGAGAAGTGAAGGAAGAAGCTCGAGACCTGATTCGTCCCTGTTTCTGTCACGGCTGCCCCTATCCTTTCATCTGTCAATTGGCCATAGTGCTCCTGACTAATGGCAAACAGGACCAGTTAATCAGTGAAAGTGCTGACAGGAGGAAGAGCTTGCCATGCGCAGTCTTTACCCGGGGCAGAGCAGTCAGCCCAATGCCCGTCCTCTGTGGGGCTCTTCCCCTTGTCTGTCCCTTTGTAGCAGACTCTGTCTGGGTGCACTTCGATCAGCTCTGTGGGGCTCAGTTTGTTTTCACAGGGGGGTAAAACTTACCCTGCCTACATGATCAGGAGTAACCTAGTTAGCAAACGTGAATTTAAGGCTGGGCACGGTGGTTCACGCCTGTAATCCCAGCACTTCAGGAGGCTGAGGTGGGCAGATCATGAGGTCAGGAGTTTGAGACCAGCCTGGCCAACATGATAAAACCCCGTCTCTACTAAAAATACAAAAAATTAGCCGGTGTGGTGGTGCACGCTTGTAATCCCAGCTACTAAAGCTGGGAGGCTGACGCGGGAGAATCCCCTGAACCGGGGTGGTGGCAGTTGCAGTGAGCCAAGATCATGCAGTGGCACTCCAGCCTTGACGACAGAGTGAGACTCTGTCTCAAAAAATAAAGAAAAACAAGAATAAATTTTAAAAAACAAAAATATGAAAATTTAAGAGCATAAAATATTAAACAAATCTAGGACCCAAAGCACACACCCACAACAGTATCTGTAAAGTCAGAAGGGGATGACTGGGGTGAAAGACCTCATGTTAGCTTACATCCAGCAGGGAAGGGTGTCATTTGCACATAAATTTTCAAAGCCAGTTGCCAGGTGAACTTATATAGGTGTTTGTTTTTGAGACAGTCTCGCTCTGTTGCAGAAGCTGGAGTGCAATGACACAATCTCAGCTCACTGCAACCTCCGCCTCCCGGGTTCAAGCAATTCTCCTGCCTCAGCCTCCCGAGTAGCTGAGATTACAGGTGTGTGCCACCACACCTGCGTAATTTTGTATTTTTAGTAGAGATGGGGTTTCACCATGTTGATCAGGCTGGTCTTGAACTCCTCACCTCAAGTGACCCACTTGCTTCAGCCTCCCAAAGTGCTGGGATTACAGGCATAAGCCACCTCACCCAGCCTGGGCTATTTTATTTTGTAAATAACCTTCATCATTTTTGATGCTCCTACCAGCTCACCCACACAATATTCGAGGTGCCCTTAAGTTTTTCTAAAGACTATGATTTATGTGTCAGGCACTTTTGTGGCTGAGGAGCTGTGTAGCGGGTAATGGGTCCTGGAAGGATGGGGCTGGATGAGCTGAGGGCATTGGGGATTTTAGGGACAGGGGCAGGAGATAGGAAGCCACTGGCCTCAGGAAGAGGAGCATGGAGAAGAAAAGAGAAGTTTAAACAAAGAAATGTGGGGGTGTTTGGCTCTGCACAAGCCAAGACATGAACCTCTCCTCTACCACCCCAGAAAAACCTCGCTATGACCTGTGACATCAAGGAATCACGAAGCTTGGGAGTCAGGAATTGTTCAGGAATTGAATGACAGTCTTGAGAATAGCCTCAAGGCTAGCTACCCCTGTCATATTTGGGTAATATTATTTTGTCTTTTTTTAATTTTCTTTTTGAGATGGAGTTTCACTCCTGTTGCCCAGGCTGGAGTGCATTGGCGCCCTCTCGGCTCACTGAAACCTCCACCTCCCGGATTCAAGCCATTCTCCTGCCTTAGCCTCCTGAGTAGCTAGGATTACATGCACAAGCCACCACCCCCCGGCTAATTTTGTATTTTTAGTAGAGACGGGGTTTCTCCAAATCAGTCAGGCTGATCAAGACTCCTGACCTCAGGTGATCCTCCCACCTTGGCCTCCCAAAGTGCTGGAATTACAGGCGTGAGCCACCGCACCAGCTATTTTTTCTTAAAGATGGGGTCTCGCTGTGTCATCCAGGCTGGAATGCAATGGTACCATCGTAGCTCACTGCAACCTCAAACTCCTGGGCTCAAGCCATCCTCTGGCCCCAACCCCCAAGTAGCTGGGACTCTGCAGGTACAGGCCACTGCACCTTGCTTTTTCTTTCTTTTTTTTCTTCTGTAGAAACAGGAGTCTCACTATGTTGCCCAGACTGGTCTCAGGTTCCTGGCCTCAAGTCATCCTCCCACCTTGGCCTCCCGAAGTGTTGGGATTACAGGCAGGAGCCATCGTACCCAGCCTGGTTATATTTTTTTAAATACAAAATCAGGCTTCAAAGAGTCAATTAGTGGGTTCCCTAAAAATTTGTCTTTCACCCTATAGCTGTGGCCTGCCTCGCTTCCCTCTCTTTTTCTTTCTTTCTTTTTTTTTTAAATTTTTTGTGAGACAGAGTCTTGATCTGTCACCCAGGCTGGAGTGCAGTGGTGCGATCTCGGCTCACTGCAACCACCACTTCCCAGGTTCAAGCGATTCTCCTGCTTCCGCCTCCAGAATAGCTGGGATTACAGGCATATGCCACCATGCCCAGCTAATTTTTGTATTTTTAGTAGAGACGAGGTTTCGCTATGTTGGCCAGGCTCGTCTTGAACTCCTGGCCTCAGGTGATCCACCCGCTCAGCCTCCCAAAGTGCTGGGATGACAGGCGTGAGCCACCGCGCCCAGCCTCATCTGTCACCTTTCCTGTATTGCAACGTCTTTTCTCCCTGGAAGAGGTGTTGGTGTGTAAGTAGCAGCAAAGGCTCCTCTGTTTCATAGTGGCTACCCCTCCCCAGACGACATTCACAGGCCAGGCCTCACAGACAGCGTCTTACTTAAACCTCTCCTCAAAGCTGCTCTGTTCTTTTCCTTGTTGTATATTTATGACCCAGAGCTTAGTCATGCCTGGATTCCAACCTGTCTCTGTGACTCTATTACAGGAAAGGGGTCTAATCCAAACCCCAAGAGAGGGCTCCTGAATCTCACCCAAGAAATAATTCAGGGCGAGTCCACAGTGCAAAGCAGGAGCAAGTTTATTAAGAGAGTAAAAAAATAAAAGAATGGCTACTCAGGCAGGGTGCGGTAGCTTACACCTGTAATCCCAGCACTCTGGGAGGCCAAGGCAGGTGAATCACCTGAGGTCAGGAGTTCGAGACCAGCCTGGCCAACAGGGTGAAACCCCGTCTCTACTAAAAATACAAAAAAATTAGCCGGGTGTGGTGGTGGCTGCCTGTAATCCCAGCTACTCAGGAGGCTGAGGCAGGAGAATCGCTTGAATACAGGAGGTGGAGGTTGCAGTGAGCTAAGATCTTGCCATTGCATTCCAGCCTGAGCGACAAGAGCAAGACTCCGTCTAAAAAAAAAAAGAATGGCTACTCCATACACAGAGCAACTCCTCCACGCCAGGCTGCTGATTGCCCATTTATATGGTTATTTCTTGATGATATGCTAAACAAGGGGTGGGTTATTCATGCCTCCCCTTTTTAGACCATATAGGGTCACTTCCTGATGTTGCCATGGCATTTGTAAACTGTTATGGCACTGGTGGGAGTGCAGCATTGAGGACAATCAGAGGTTTGGTCGTCACCATCTTGGTTTTGGTGGCTTCTTTACGGCAACCTGTTTTATCAGTGAGGTCTTCATGACCTGTATCTTGTGCTGACCTCCTGTTTCATCCTGTGACTTAGAATGGCTTAACCATCTGGGAACGCAGCCCGGTGGGTCTCAGCCTCATTTTACCAGCCCCTATTCAAGATGGAGTTCCTCTGGTTCACACACTCTGACAAATCCAAAACTCATGTCCTTAATGCTCTGCCAATCCAAGCCCTCACCTCTATTGCTGTGGGCGGGGAAGGGGTGACCCAGGTGAACAGCACCCAGGAGTTCGGGGAGCTCTGATGAAACCAAGGCTAAGCCTCCATCTTGGTGGGGGAGGGCACTGTCTGAGCCAGCTTGGATGAAAAATGGAAGGTGGGGGCCACCCCGCTGGAGACAGGTCGCTGGAGAGTCACTTCTAGGCTTGTTCAATTAAAAAAAGAAGGCCAGGCATGGTGGCTCATACCTGATATCCTAGAGCTTCGGGAGGCCAAGGCAAGAGGATTTCTTGAGCAAGCCAGGAGGTCAAGACCAGCCTGGGCAACATAGTGAGACCCCATCTCTACAAAAAAAAATTTTTTTTAATAGTTGGGAGTGCTAGTGTGCTCCTGTAGTCCCAGCTACTCTCAAAGCTGGAGCAGAAGGATCACCTGAGGCCAGGAGTTCAAGGCTGCAGTGAGCTGTGATCACACCACCGCACTCCAGCCTGGGTGACAGAGCAAGACTCTGTTTCAAAAAAGAAAATAAATAAAATAAAAATGTTAAAAGAAACTAGCCGGGCGCAGTGGCTCACGCCTATAATCCTAGCACTTTGGGAGGTTGAGGTGGGTGGATCACCTGAGGTCAGGAGTTCAAGAGCAGCCTGGCCATCATGGTGAAACCCGTCTTTATTTAAAAAAAAAAAAAAGAAACTGTACAGCACCGATGACCTCAGTAAATTCTCCCAGCAGCCCTGGAATGGAATTATCACTCTCACCTTCAAGAATAGGTTCAGAGAGGGACACGAAAGGCCCCCGGGTCACAGGACGACTCAGGACAGTGCAGGTTGAGCGCCTGTCTGGAGCTTCAAAGCTCAAGCTCTTGCCTCGAGCTCAGCTACCTCTAAAAAAGAAGCAGCGCTCTAAGAAGAGCCTGCAGGGAGGTGACATCTGTGGCAGAGGCTGGCTAAGGCTCTGGGAGCAGAGACAGGACGCAGCTGGTCCCTGCTGAGCAAAAAGGAGAGTTCTGAAAGATGGATAGGGAGTCTCAGAGGCCCCCACCCTCTGCCACCAGGCTTGATTGATGATGAGCACAGTCCTGCTGCAGACATGAGCAGCGGGGCCCCCTGGAGGCTGCAGAGGGAAGGACGAGGAGAGGCTGTGAATATTTCAGCCACACAGGCAGGGCTGAAGGAAAGGAGAGGAAAGGGGGCAGGGGGTCGCTCAGCCAGCCCGAGAGGGCTCAGGGACTAGGACACTCAGGTGAGGAAAGACCCACAGCAGTGAGTCGGGGCTCAAGGAGGGCGGAGCTAAGCCAGGAGGAAGGGGCTCTTTGAGAAATTAGGGTTCAGGCGGGGCAAGGTGGCTCACGCCCGTAATCCCAGCACTTTGGGAGGCCGAGGTAGGCAGATCACTTGAGGCCAGGAGTTCGAGACCAGCCTGGCCAACATGGTGAAAATCCATCTCTACTAAAAATGCAAAAATTAGCTGGGTGTGGTGGCAGACGCCTGTAATCCCAGCTACTCAGGAGGCTGAGGCAGGAGACTCACATGAACCTGGGAGGGAGAGGGGTTGCAGTGAGGCGAGATCGGACCCCTGCACTGCAGCCACGGCAACAGAGTGAGACTCTGTCTCAAAAAGAAAAAGAAAGAAGCGAGAGAGAGAGGAAAAGAAAAGAAAGAAGGAAGGAAGGAAGGAAGAAGAGAGAATTTAGGGTTCAGAGAGGAAAAGGAGGGGCTGGGATGGGGGTCCCAGAATAGGACAGTAGGGTTAGGGGCACAGGGACCAAATGTGGGGTTCACTGACAGGGAGGGCTTCAATGAATCGAGCTGGGATATGGAAGGGAATCAGTGAGGAAGAGGAGCCTCATATAAGGAGTAGGCACACTCCCCATCCCCACCACTGCAGTGTGGCTCATGCCCAGAATCCCAGCACTTTGAGAGATCAAAGGGGAGGATCCCTAGAGGCCAGCAGTTCGAAACCAGCCTGGGCAATATAGTGAGACCCCGACTCCGCAAAATTTTTCAAATTAGCTAGGGTGGTGGTGAACGCCTGTAGTCCCAGCTACTCATGAGGCTGAGGAGGGCAGATTGCTTGGGCCCAGGAATTCAAGGCTGCCGTGAGCTATAATCCCACCACTGCACCCCAGCCTGAACAACAGAGCAAGGCTCTGTCTCCAAAATTTAAAAAAAGAGAAGGGGGCTCACTGAGATGGTGAGAACTTAGAAGGGGTGCAGGCTAAATCAGGGGCTCGGTTCCTCTCTCTTTTTTGCAAAAGATTGTGCCGTGAGGTTGGGGACCTGTAGGGGACGTGCCTCGTTGGGTTCCCCAAATATCTGCCTGGCCCTGTAGAGGCAGGGACCGCAGGTCCCCTCGCCCCTCCTCCCACCAGGTAGCAGCTCGCCGACCTTGGGGGCTAGTTCAGGTCCCGCGCGCTAGGGGAAAAGGGCGGAGAAAGGGCGTCCCGAGACGGGTAGTGAGCGTCCCTGTCGCCGGCAGCATGGCGGAGACCCCGCGGCTGACCGAGGGCGCCGAGCCGGGCCTGGAGTACGCGCCCTTCGACGATGACGACGGCCCGGTGGACTGTGACTGCCCGGCCGCCTGCTATCGCGGCCACCGCGGGTACAGGTCAGCGGCCGCCGCGGTGGGGGTGGGGGGCGCGCAGGGCTGCCCCCTCTCACCGCCCCCACCCCCGCCCCTTCTCCCCCAGGACCAAGCACTGGTCTAGCAGCTCGGCATCACCCCCTCCCAAGAAAAAGAAGAAAAAGAAAGGCGGCCACCGGAGAAGCCGGTGAGAGCTGCGCCTGGCCGGAGCGGGAAGGGAGGGGTCGGTGGGGTCTCTCCCCGGGTTCCCGTCCCTGGCCTGCAGGGGAACCCCAACCATGCCTCATTTGTGAGCCCCGCCCTTCTCTGAGCCCCTCCCTCGCCCTCACCCTGCCGTCCCCCAACTAAGTGCCCTCCAAGTAACTGAACCCGTCCCAGGCCTCAAGCTCCTCCCCTTCTCTAGGCCCCGCCCCTCAACGAGCCCCTCTCCTTTGCTAGGTCCCGCCCCGCCCACCGAACCCCTTCCCTTCTTTAGGACCCACCCCTCACCAAGCGCCTCTGTCCCACTAGGCCCTGACCCTCATCGAGCCCCTCCCCTTCTCTAGGACCCACCTCTAATCGAGCTCCTCCCCCCACTAGGCTCCACCCCTCACCAAGCCCCTCCCCTTCTCTGGGACCCGCCCCTCACTGAGCCCCTCCCCTACTCTAGCACCTGCCTCTCACTGAATCCCCAGAGCCAGACTCACTGACCAAGTCCATGTGTTACCAGCACCTGCTCCCAGTCCCCTCTGCCCTCCCCCAGGGCTCCTGTGCCCACCACCACCAGTGCCAGTGGCCCTGGGGAGGAGGTGCCTCATCTGCCATCCAAGCATCTCTCTATCCACCCTCTCCTGTCCTGCGTGAGACCCTGGCAAGTGTCTGAGGCCCCAACTAACCCTATCCATCCATCTATCCTTTCTCCCTGGCATCTGCCCTCAGCAAAAAGAGGAGACTGGAGTCCGAGTGCAGGTCAGTGGGGGCAGAGCTGGCTGGGCCCAGGGAGGGGGATGTCTGTGGGTGGGAGAGATTCCAAGGTCATCCCTCAGAGGCCGGAGGCCTGGATCCTCAGGGCCTGCACCCTGAACACTGCCAAGGTGCCAGCTTTGCCCCTACAGTGGCCATGGATCCCACCATTGGAGCCTCTGACCTCTGAGTTTGAAATTATCTTTGCCTACAATGCCAGGGCAGGGGAGGCTGGAAGGGTGACTTGGGGACAACATAGGCAGTGCCATCAACTACCCTGAGGGAACTTGGCGACCCTTGGGGCCTCGGGTCACTCTGTACAGGGGTCCTTGGGCTTCATGGCCTGGAATCCCCTTTCCAGCTTCAGTGTCCCAAGTACCCAGTCCTCTCCAGCCATTTCCAGCCCCCCAGCCCCCACCCCACCTCACAAGAGCCCACCCCACTGTGTCCACAGCTGTGGGAGCTCCTCACCCCTCCGCAAGAAGAAGAAGAGTGTGAAGAAACATCGCCGAGACAGGTACCCTTGCTGCCCCACCCTGGGGCCTCCTCTTCCGTGGGGCCCAGGGCCAGGGCTGTGCCCCTCCATAGGTGTTCCCTGGGCCACCCCAGGCAGCCTCAAGAGAACTTCTTTATCGCCCTACAGGTCTGATTCTGGGTCCCGGAGGAAGAGACGGCACAGGTGAGCGGCGCTTTGCAGAGGACACGGACAGTGGTCCCTGAAGGGACCAAAGCCCAAAGGACACAATGATGGGAGGGGGGTTTTGAGGGTCCCACTCGGCTCCATCCTTCAGCTCCAGGGTTCCTTCCCAGGTTGGAGGGACTAGGCAGTGGACAAGGTGCATGAAAACTGTTTGCAACCCTTGCCTGCATCAGCCATGGCATGGGGACCCCAGGAATTTCTAGACAACATGGCAGGTCCAATGCCCAAGGGGTGTGTATGTCTGCGGAGGTGCTGGTTAGACAAGCAGAAACACCAGGACCCCAGATTTGCAGGGAAAGAGCTTGAGAGGCAGGAGGACCTCCGTGAGCTGGGAAGGCTCCATGGATAGGAGGCAGAGTGGGGAGCTGTGGCTAGAGGTAGAGTTTCAGGGGACAGAGGCTAGCCCCCCAGCAGGTTTGACTGCCAAGTTATGGAGGCATCCGCCACCCAGGAGGGCTAGAGGCTATCGTGGAGGGGCTCTGAGCAAAGCAGTGGCTTGTTCAGGGTGGACTGGGGAAGGGGAGAGGAAGTGAAAGGCAGGATCGCAGGCAGAGGCAAAGTGGTCCAGGAGAATAGGGTTGATGAGAGAGCAGAAAATTCAGCCTGTGCAGGCGTGGTGGGTCACGCCTATAATCCCAGCACTTTGGGAGGCTAAGGCAGACAAACTGCTTGAGGCCAGGAGTTTGAAACCAGCCTGGTCAACATAGTGAAATCCTGTCTCGACTAAAAATACAAAAATTAGCTGGGTGTGGTGGCGAGTGCCTGTAATCCCAGCTACTCGGGAGGCTGAGGCAGGAGAATCACTTGAACCCGGGTTGCAGAGGTTGCAGTGAGCCAAGATCACATCACTCCAGCCTGGGTGACAGAGTGAAACTCTGTCTCAGAA
>CAUYQU010094569.1:0-38566 GCA_963574635.1 Cheracebus regulus | reverse complement strand
TAAATCAAGTTCTCCTGGATTTATTGATTTTTGAAGGGTTTTTTTGTGTCTATCTCCTTCGGTTCTACTCTGATCTCAGTTATTTCTTATCTTCTGCTAGCTTTTGAATTTGTTTGATCTTGCTCCTCTAGTTCTTTTAATCATGATGTTAGGGTGTCAATTTTAGAACTTTCCTCACTTCACTTGTGGGCATTTAATGCTATACACTTCCCTCTAGACACTGCTTTAAATGTGTCCCAGAGATTCTGGTACATTGTGTCTTCATTCTCATTGGTTTTAAAGAACATCTTTATTTCTGCCTTCATTTCATTGTTTATCCAGTAGTCATTCAGGAGCAGGTTGTTCAGTTTCCAGGTAGTTGTGTGGGTGTGAGTGGGTTTCTTAATCCTGAGTTCTAATTTGATTGCACTGTGATCTGAGAGACTGTTTGTTATGATTTCCGTTCTTTTGCATTTGCTGAGGAGCATTTAACTTCCAATTATGTAGTCAATTTTAGAATAAGTGTGATGTGGTGCTAAGAAGAATGTATATGCTGTGGATTTGGGGTGGAGAGTTCTGTAGATGTCTATTAGGCCCACTTCATCCAGATCTGAGTTCAAGTCCTGGATATCTTTGTTACTTTTCTGTCTCATTGATCTGTCTAATATTGACAGTTGTTGAAGTCTCCCACTATTATTGTGTAGGAGTCTAAGTCTCTTTGTAGGTCATTAAGAACTTGCTTTATGTATCTGGGTGCTCCTGTATTGGGTGCACATATATTTAGGATAGTTAGCTCTTCTTGTTGTATTGATCCCTTTTACCATTATGTAATGCCTTCTTTGTCTCCTTTGATCTTTGTTGGTTTAAAGTCTGTTTTATCAGAGACTAGGACTGCAACTCCTGCTTTTTTTTGCTCTCCATTTGCTTGGTAAGTCTTCCTCCATTCATTTATTTTGAGTCTATGTGTGTCTTTGCACATGAGATGGGTCTCCTGAATACAGCACACCGAAGAGTCTTGACTTTTTATACAGTTTGCCAGTCTGTGTCTTTTGATTGGAGCATTTAGCCCACTTACATTTAAGGTTAATATTGTGTGTGAATTTGATCCTACATTTTGATGCTAGCTGGTTGTTTTGCCTGTTAGTTGATGCAGTTTCTTCATAATGTCAATGGTCTTTACAATTTGATGTGTTTTTGTAGTGGCTGGTACTAGTTGTTCCTTTCCATGTTTAGTGCTTCCTTCAGGAGCTCTTGTAAGGCAGGCCTGGTGGCAACAAAATCTCAGCAGTTGCTTGTTTGTAAAGGATTTTATTTCTCCTTTGATTATGAAGCTTAATTTGGCTGGATATGAAATTCTGGGTTGAAAATTCTTTAAGGATGTTGAATATTGGCCCTCCATCTTCTGGCTTATAGGGTTTCTGCAAAGAGATCTGCCGTGAGTCTGATGGGCTCCCCTTTGTGAGTAACCCAACTTTTCTCTTTGGCTGCCGTTAGCAATTATTCCTTTGTTTCAACCCTGGTGAACTTGGTGATTATCTGCCTCGGGGTTGCTCTTCTCGAGGAATATCTTTATGGTGTTCTCTGTATTTCCTGAATTTGAATGTTGGCCTGCCTTACTAGGTTGGGGAAGTTCTCCTGGATAATATCCTGAAGAGTGTTTTCCAACTTGGTTTCATTTTCTCTGTCACTTTCAGGTACATCAATCAGATGTAGATTTGTTTTTTTTCACACAATCCCATATTTCTTGAAGGCTTTGCTCATTTCTTTTTACTCTTTTTTCTCTAATCTTGCCTTCTCACTTTATTTCATTGAGTTGATCTTCAATCTCTGATATCCTTTATTCCACTCGATCTATTTGGCTATTGAAACTTGTGTATGCTTCACGAAGTTGTTGTGCTCTGTTTTTCAGCTCCATCAAGTCGTTTACGTTCTTTTCTATGCTGGTTATTCTAGTTAGCATTTCATGTAACCTTTTTTCAATGTTCTTAGTTTCCTTGCATTGTGTTAGAACATACTTCTTTAGCTTGGAGAAGTTTATTATTACCCACCTTCTGAAGCCTGCTTATGTCAATTCTTCAAACTCATTCTCCATCCTGTTTTGTTTCCTTGCTAGTGAGGAGTTGTGATCCCTTGGAGGAGAAGAGATGTTCTGGATTTTTGTGATTTCAGCCTTTCTGGACAGGTTTCTACCCATCTTCTTGGGTTTACCTACCTTTGGTCTTTGAAGTTGGTGACTTTCAGATGGGATCTCTGAGTGGACATCCTTTCTATTGATGTTGAAGCTATTTCTTTCTGTTTGTTAGTTTTCCTTGTAAAAGTCAGGCCCCTCTGCTGCAGGTCTGCTGGAGTTTGCTGGAGGTCCACTCCAGGTCCTGCTTGCCTGGGAATTACCCACAGAAGCTGCAGAATAGCAAAGATTGCTGCCTGTTCCTTCCTCTGGTAGCTTTGTCCCAGAAGGGTACCCACCAGATGTCAGCCAGAGCTCTCCTGTATGAGGTGTCTCCCAGTCAGGATACCTGAGGGTCAGGGAACCACTGGAGGAGGGAGTCTGTCCCTTATCAGAGCTCAAGCACTGTGCTGGGAGATCTGTTGCTCCCTTCAGAGGTACCAACCGGGCAGGGACATTTAAGTCTGCTGAAGTGGAACCCACAACCGCCCCTTTTCCCAGGTGCTCTGTTCCAGGAAGGTGGGAGCTTTATTTATAAGTCTCTGATGGGCTGCTGTCTTTTTTCAGACTTGCCTTGCCCACCAGGAAGGGAGTCTAGTTGACAGTATGCCTGCCGAGGCCTTGCTGAGCTGCTGTGGGCTCTGCCCAGTGGCTGCAGAAGATTCACAGTGACTTTGTTTAATACAGGCAGTTTAGAACTGCCTACCGGAGCCTCAGCAATGGTGGATGCCCCTCCCCCCACCAATCCTGAATGTCCCAGGTCCAACTCAGACTGCTATCTGGCTGCAAGAATTTCAAGCCAGTGGATCTTAGCCTGATGGTCTTTGTGGGGGTGGGACTCACCAAGCCAGATCACTTGGCTCCCTGGCTTCAGCCCCCTTTTTCAGGGGAATGAGCAGTTCTGTCTTGCTGGCATTCCAGGTGCCTCTGGGATATGAGAAAAACCAAAACTCCTGCGGCTAAAACAGCTGCCTAGTTTTGTGCTCGAAACCTGGGGCACTGGTGTTGTAGGCACCAGAGGGAATCTCCTGGTCTTTGGGTTATGAAGACCATGGGAAAAGCGCAGTATCTCAGCCAGAGTGCTAGAGTGTTGGAGAACATCCCTAATGGCTTCCCTTGGCTAGGAGGGGTGTTCCCTGGCCCCTTGTGCTTCCTGGTGAGGTCATGCCCCATCCTGCTTCAGCTTACCCTCCTTGGGCTGCACCTACTGTCTAACCAGTCCCAATGAGATGAACCTGGTACCTCGGTTGGAAATGTGGGGGATCACTCACCTTCTGAATGGCTCTCGCTGGGAACTGCAGACTGGAGCTGTTCCTATTCAGACATCTTGGCGGAAGTCCCAGTATTCATTCTCTTTTTAAGGGAAGAAATGGTAGACGTGGAGAGCCAGAGAGAGAGAGAGAGAGAGAGTCAGAGAGAGAGAGAAAAAGGAGTCAGAAAGAGAGACAGAGTCAAAGAGAGAGAAAGAGACGCAGAGAGACACATATACACACAAAGCAAAGAGAGAAGGAGAGACAAAGGAGAGAGATTAGGAAGAAGAGAAAGAAATATTAAGAAAGTTACAGATGTAAGAATGTACCTTTAGTAAGGAAAGTTATATAAAACAAAGAAAGTTAAGATTATCTTTGATAGTTGTGAAAATGTTATAGAAAGGAATTTATGCAAGAAATGTATAATTTTTGTTTTGAAAGTGTAAGCAAGTTTTGAAATGTTAATTGTAAAGGAAATTCTGTGTGTAAACATGTTGGCTAAAGTTAACTGGTATCATCTAGTTTTCCTGTAAGCTGGACATTAAAATAAAAGCACAACAAGTTTTTTGTTTTTTTTTCTTTTTGAGATGGAGTCTCGCACTGTCACCCAGGCTGGAGTGCAGTGGCGCAATCTTGGTTCACTGCAACCTCCGCTTCCCAGGTTCAAGCTATTCTCCTGCCTCAACCTCCCAAGTAGCTGGGATTACAGGCATGCACCACCAGGCCCGGCTAATTTTTGTATTTTTAGTAGAGAAGGGGTTTCACTATGTTGGCCAGGCTGGTCTCAAACTCCTGACTTTTTGATCTTCCCGCCTTGGCCTCCCAAAGTGCTGGGATTACAGGCGTAAGCCACCTTGCCTGGCCAGCAGGTTTTTTTTTTGAAGCATGAACCTGCTGTTTAACAAAGATTATAAAAGGTCTCTTGGCACAGGCACCACTCCTAGAATTTCCAGTACACCAGCACCAGCCTGGAGACTACCCTACCTGGTGCTGCTAGCCACTGAGACTACCATTCGTACAGCAGAAAAGAGATGGGCGCATCACACCTGAATCAAGAAAGTGGCATCACTGTTAGAATCATAAGCTATTGTTCCAGGATCAGACCCTAGCAAGTTAAAGCTAAGAAAAGCTTAGTCTATCTTTTCTTTTTTTTCTTTTCCTTCCTGTAACTACTCGCCATCTTGTTATTAATGTGATTAGATCTGGCTCACCTCAAGTTGTTGCTTTGATATCTGTTTAGCTATGCCTTGTGGATATTTGCATGATCAAGGACAGCTTGCTGTTTTGGTAGGGTATCTCTGTCCCTCTTAGATTTCCTCAGATTAGGAAGACATAATGAGTACTTCTAAGAATACTAGTAATCCAAGGAATAGTAGATGTATTTGTAATTGGTAGGAATCAGACTCTTGTCCCTCAAAAACAGAATCTCTATGTTCTACTTAGTGCAATGTCATATGGAACACTCAAGTTTTAAGATAAACTGCTTCCACAGGTCTTTGTCAGTACTTAAAACAATAAGTCCACTTCACCAAAGGAATTGCTCCTTCTAGCTGTCCATATAACCAATGTTATCCCTATACAGCTTACTATTGTTATTGCAACATCTGAAAACTCTTCTCCTTCATTAAGTCGTATATATGGTATAGGAGCTGACATTTCAGCAAAAGATCCTAAATAAATTTTTGAAATGCACTTTATTGCTCCTTCAACCTTTTTATTTTCACTCCTCCTAGACACAATGACAAAACCAAAGTCTCAATGGTAGAAGTAGAGGACCTACGGCAAACTATAGCCTTGAAACAGGATATAAGGATGCAAACGCCTAGGTAGAATGGATTAAACATTCTGTTTGCACCTTAAATAAATGCGACTGTTACGCTTGTGTGCACAGTAAGTCAGAGGCCCAGGTTGTCCCCTTTCTACTTGGATGGTCCCCAAATCAAGCTGACATGGAAGACATAGTAGCTTTTTCTCAGGATTCCAACGCCTGGAATAATGAATTCTTCCAAGTTCTTTTGCTGCTGTTTCCTGAGGTTCAACACCCTGCGGGTCAGCCACCAAGGGTTATACAGCCTCCATCTCCCAAGGTGAGGTTCGCCTTGTGTCTCTCATGACAGGGGGAGAACTTAGTGTTTCTTGGAAACTTAACAGGAAGCAGTGAAGTCAGGCACTTCCGAGAGTTGGTTCATTAATCCACCCATATTCATCCCCAAGTGGATGTATGGTGGCATTGTGGAGGACATTTACTGGACACTCTGCCAAATAATTGGAGCGGCACTTGTGCTCCAGTCCAGTTGGCTATCTCTTTTACCCTGGCATTTCATCAACCAGAGAAAGAGAAATTACAACATGAGCAAATAAAAGAAGCTCCTTATAGGTCTTTTGATTCTCATGTGTACTTAGACACAACTGGAGTTCCTTGAGGAGTACCAGATAAATTTAAAGCCCAAGATCAGAGAGCTGCAAGATTTAAGTCAATGTTGTTCTGGTAGGTAACAATTAATTTTTAAAAATGTACATTGGATAAACTACATTTATTATAACCAGCAGCGGTCTGTTAACTATACTAAAGATACTGTCAAAGGAATAGCTGAACAATTAGGATCCACTAGCCAAATGGCCTAAGAAAACAGAATAGCCCTACATATGATATTAGTGGAGAAAAGTGGTGTTTGTGTTATAATTAAAACCCAATATTTCCAACAACACTGCTCCCAATGGGAGCATAACAAAAGCCCTCCAAGGACCTACTACGTTATCAAATGAGCTAGCTAAAAATACTGGCATCAATAACCCTATTTCAAATTGGCTCAAAAAGTGGTTTGGTTAATGGAAATAAACCATAACCTCAATTCTTATCTCTCTAGCAATTGTGATAAGTATACTTCTCATTAGATGTTGTGTCATATCATGCATCCGAGGACTTGCTCAGAGGCTAGTAGATACAACCCTTACTAAAATATTTCCAACTCCTCCTCCACCCTAGTCAGACAGATTAATTCCTTTTGAAGAGCAAACAGACCGAGTCAAGACATGTTAAATATGTTTGAAGAGGAATTATAAAAAGAAGGGAGGAATTATGGGAAATGAGAATAAATAAAAGCTTCCTCTTCAAAGCCTTCCTCTTAGTTCATTATGAATAAATAATAGTTTCTTCAAGGTTAATTTACTTTAAAGCTTTTGCTAATAATCTTAAAGTAGCTGCTAGTCATAATAAAGAAATAAGTGCATCCCATGTTGTTATTATTTTTTTGAGATGAGTCTCCCTCTGTTGCCCAGGCTGAAGTGCAATGCCACAATCTTGGCTGGCTGCAATGTCCACCTCCCAGGTTCAAGCGATTCTCCTTCCTCAACCTACTGAGGAGCTGAGATTACAGGTATGCGCCACCACGCCTGGCTAATTTTTCTATTTTTCGTAGAGACAGTGTTTCGCCATCTTCTTAGTTCTTGCACTTTAACCTAGACATTTGTCCTGACATACCTGGACAAGCCCAGGCAAGTCTTAGGTCAAAGCTTATTCCCCCTTCCTTATTTGAAAATGTTATCGCTTTTCTAAGCATTCCTCAAGTTACTTCCTCTTTTCCTTTGTTCTCCCCTGCCTTTACTTCTTTAGAAAATTTCCAAGTTTTAGCCAGGCACAGAGGCACACGCCTGTAATCCCAGCACTTTGGGAGGCCGAGGCGGGTGGATCAGGAGGTCAAGAGATCGAGACCACCCTGGCCAACAGGGTGAAACCATGTCTCTATTTAAAAAAAAAAAAAAAAAATTGGCTGGGCATGGTGGCGTGCGCCTGTAGTCCTAGCTACTCGGGAGGCTGAGGCAGGAGAATTGCTTGAACCCAGGAGGTGGAGATTGCAGTGAGCTGAGATTGTGCCACTGCACTCCAGCCTGGCACCTGGCAACAAAGCAAGACTCCGTTTCCAGAAAATTTCCAAGTTTTTAGCCAATCGGGTCAAGCACAGAATGTGAAGTCCTGCTCTGGCCAGTAAAAACTGGACACAGCAGCAGGGCAATTGCGTCAGGTTATGAAAGTTATAAATGTCCCTAACTTCCTTGTTTAGGTGTGCTCTCGTGGCAAGACTGCAGGGGAGTTGCATCCTTCCTGCAGAAGTAAAACTAGCCTTGCTGAGTTAAAAAAAAAAAAAATCATAATAACAGTGTTTGCTCTCTTTTTTCTGACAGATATATGACTCCTGACCTGAGCCTACCAAACTTGATATTTAAAAAATAAAAAAAACTACATATTTTTTCTCACAATTATCAGCTGTTTTCCTCAAGTAATAGCAATCTATATTATCTGCCATCCTTGGCTTAGGAATCTATTCTCTTCTTCACCAAAAATGTCCACAGAAGCTGAAAGGAAAGACAAGAGCCTCTTCTCATATTAAGAGATCACTGCTGTAGGACTTTCATGGCCCTCTCTTCATCAATTCTTAGGCCATGATTAGGCCAGACACTACATCTAACTATTGGTGGATTTTGTATTTTGAATGGGCCTATTTTCCCTGGTCTGGCCCTTTTATTTCATGCAAGCACACAAATGTGCAAGGCCTTTATCTCTGTCTCAGAAAGACAACAGATTCTGAATAGGAATAGAACTTTTTAAATATTAACCTGCAGGCCTGGAAAATGAAAAATAAAGGTTCCTTTTCTTTTTCCTCTTCCAAATACTCTGAAGTCTGAAGTGTGCCCACTAGGTAGTAAATGTAAAAATTAAAAATAATTGCTTAGCCTTCAGGAGATTCATAATCTAACAAGCAAAGTACATAATAACTGTTAAGCCTCCAAGTCCAGGCCTGGCCATTTTAGACTTGGTGACCCACATGTACACCTCTGGATGGTCCCCAGGAGCCAGAAAGTCTGAAGTAACCACAAGCAACCAGATGGCCACAGAAATTAGTACAACAACTTGTTCCTGCCTCAACTAATTGCTCTGTAACCTGCACCCATTATTCCTGTTCAGCCTTGCAAAAATCCCACCCGCCCCCCAAACATTGGGTTTCTTAAGACCTCCACTCCTGCAACTATGTAATCTACTGCACCCTCCCCTCTGACTGCAACCAATACCCCCAACCCTTATGATCATGCCTGTTTATAATAAATGACCCCTACTCTTGTGATCATGCATCCTTTGATGCCCTTCCCCTCCCCAAGATAGATTACCACCTTTAGCTAACCATTTGCCCCAACCAATATAACCAATCCATTCTCTATCCCCTCTCTTTGCCTAAGTCCTTTCTCAGACTTGTCCTGCTTGCACTCAAGCATAAAATAAACGGCCTTGTTGCCCACACCAAGTCTGCCTGGTGGTCTCTTTATGTGAGTGACATGCGTGACAATGTGAAATGTGACTGTTATAATAAAGTAATATTAGTTAGTATTTAATGAGCATCTATGGTGTACTGGGTACTGATGTAAGAATTTTACATTTATGAATTCATTTAATCTTCATAATAACCCTACAAGATAATTACTGTAATGAGTATTTTATACATGAGTAAAAAAGGTACACAGAGAAGTAACTGGTCGTAGGTCACACAACTAGTAACTTCAATTGAAATTGCAGCTTTCTTGGGCTTGAGTGACAAATAATGGCCATTAAAACAAAATAAACAAATTATTTGAAATAAATGACCTCCAAGTACCAGAAAGCCATTGGTTTTCATTCATGACAAGCCCACCAAAGCAAAGAATTCTAAAACAAGATGTATGAAATTGATAAAGACCTCCTTATAGAAAAAAAAAATCATTTTTTTCAATCTTTCCTCTCCATTCCTTATTTCTTTCATTTTTAGAATATAGAAAAAAAATTCTTTTTGTAGAAGTGTGAAAGGTTTGGATGATAAAATGTTAGTGTACATTTTCATAACTATGCTTATTTTAATTATGTTGTTACAATTTTTAATTGGGCTACTCTTCTAAAGAAGAACATCTCAAAAAACTCTCCTACCATAATGTACTTTTGAGACATACGCCTGTTCAGGTAAAACAGTAGGCTCTGCAGGGAAAGGAGGAGGACCTGTAAACAAAGCAAAAACATAAGGAAACATGAAACATTCCAAAGAGCTGCTATTTGTCTTTTATTCTATAATAAAACAGCAATTCAAAAATTATTTTTTTTTCTGTATTTTTGCCACCTGTAGGCCATCAAATATTCATTAGGTCAGCCCTGATAAATGCCTTTCCAATTTTAAATTCATTTATGCAAATAAATTTCTGTGTTTCCTAATCATACATTACTATATTGCTTGCTTTGTCAGATGCAACATTCTTAAAAGCTAGTAAAATGAAGTCCTATTTTAGATACATAAAAACAACTTTCTATTTATAATACTGTGAAAAACATTTTAAATGTATGTTCTATTAAAAATTAATGAGTAAAATATATTTTATTAATAATACTATTTTATTAAGCCGTTTTTCTTTTTCTTTTTTTTCCTTTTTTTTGAGACAGAGTCTAACTCCGTCACCAGGCACCAGGCTGGAGTGCACTGGCGCGACCTCGGCTCACTGCAGCCTCTGCCTCCCGGGTTCAAGCAATTCTCCTGCCTCAGCCTCTCCAATAGCTGGGACTACAGGTGCACGCCACCACGCCCAGCTAATTTTTTTGTATTTTTAGTAGAGATGGGGTTTCACCATGTTGGCCAGGATGGTCTCGGTCTCTTGACCTCGTGACCCGCCCACCTTGGCCTCCCAAAGTGCTGGGATTAAAGGCGTGAGCCACCGCGTCCGGTACCAGGCCATTTTTCTAAGGGAATGCTATATTAACAGTTTTCAATGCGTTCAATCCTACTCTTTGCAACTGTTTTTCAATTTGGGCCCCAAAGTTAGTGAGTACAGAAAAAAATTTTAAAAGCACTAAACCTGAGGGACAAAAACAAGTCAGGAAAACTTAAACAGGCTCCAGAAACAAAGGTACCAATTAAAGTAGTCACTTTCTCTTAAGATTCATTTATAACGACAAAGAAAGCAAACAAAACTGCTTCTGTAGACTTAATTTTAAGGAAGACAGAAATGAACAAAGAGTGACAATGTCATCTTAGAGCTCATACCAGTAAAAGAAAAATACTAACTGTGGTTTAGATATATACACTCTGGACTTTTTATTTTTTGTCTGATAAGAAATTCCAGTTTTATTTATTTAGTGCACTGCATCCCTCATGTACAATATAGTAACATTATTTATAAAGTATAAGTATTTCATTTTTTTCAAAAACTTTCAACTTTTATTTTACAGGAGGTACATGTGTAGATTTGTTACATGGGAATATTATGTGATGCTGAGGTTTGGATTCCATCACCCTGATAATGAGCATAGTATCCAATAGGTAGGTTTTCTTTTACCTCCACCTCCCTCCACCCTTTAGTAATCCACAGTCTCTATTGTTCCAATATTTATGGCTATGTATGCTTAATACACAGCTCCTACTATTAATAACAAGTGAGAACTTAAGGTATTTGGTTTTCCATCCCTGTATTCATTTGCTTAGGATTATGGCCTCTAGCTCCAACCATATTGCTGGAAAGGACATTATTTCATTTTTTTAGTGGCTGCCTAGTAGTCCACAGTTGTGTATGTACCACCCCTTCTTTATGCAGTCTACCACTGATGGGCACCTGGGTTGATTTGATGTCTTTGCTGTTGTGAATAGCACAGAGACGAACATAAGAGTGCATGTGTCTTTTTGGATTTAATTAATTGTACTTTACGATCTGGGGTACATGTGCAGATCATGCAGGATTGTTACATAGGTACACACATGGCAATGTGGTTTGCTGCCTCCATCCCCCTGTCACCTACATCTGACATTTCTCCCCATGGTATCCCTTCCCAACCTCCCTACTCCCCCATCCCTCCCTTGCCCCTCTACCAATGCATGTATCTTTTTGATAGAATAATTTATTTTCTTTTGGTTATAAACTCAGCAATAGGGTTGCTCACACTCTGGATTTCAGATAAGCAGAACTTTCAAAACTCAGAGAAAGACAGAATTAATTCCATGGAATGAAAATTAAAGACACTAAATTCTGTTTATTAGACCCAAATAATTTCAATAAACAAAGGAAGTGAGACTGCATAAGATGTTTTGCTTTTTAAAGCACTAAGTACAAGGCCAGGCATGGTGGCTCATGCTTGTAATCCCAGCACTTTGGGAGGCTGAGATGGGAAGATTACTTGAGGCCAGAAGTTCTAGACCAGCCTGAGAAACATGGCAAAACCTCATCTTTATTAAAACCACAAAGATTAGCTGGGCATGGTGGCATGCATCTGTTATCTCAGCTACTCAGGAGGCTGAGGCATGAGAATCGCTTGAATCTGGAAGACAGAGAGCTAAGATTGTGCCACTGCCCTCCAATCTGGGTGACAGAGTGAGAGACTCTGTCTCAAAACAAAAACAAAAACAAAAAAAACCCCCAAGACTTGTTCCCACAGTCCAACCCATTGGCTGTGGCAGTCTGTGGCCAGAGTGCTTCTTCAGGCCTAAACCTGAGCCATCCTTCCTCATTGGTCTGGGCTTTCCTGCAGGATCTCCAATAACTCCAGCTAGAGGCTCAGGGACAGAATTTGGATCTCCCTGGGCCTGAGCCCCTAGGGGGAGGGGTGGCTGCAGTCTCTGCAGACCAGCAGACTTAGCCTCTTCTCCTGGTAGTTCTGAGGAATCTAGACGGCCCAGAGGAGTGGGTTTTCTCCCAGTAAAGTGCAACCTCTTCACTAAGAGACAAAGTGCTTTGTTAAACGGGCCTTGCCACCCAACTGGGTGAGACCCTCCAACAGGGGTTGACAGGCACCTTATACAGAGGTGATCCTACCAGCATCAGGTTGATGCCCCTTGAGGTCAGGGGCCACAGAAGGAGGAGCAGACACCCATCTTTGCTGTTTTCCAGCCTCCCTGAGTGACATCTTCAGGCATGGGAGAGAATCAGATGAAGAGGGCCTGAAGTGAATCTCCAGCAAACTGCAGCAGCCCTATGGAACAGGAACCTGACTATTGAAAGAAAAACAAGCAGAAAGCAACAACAGCATCAACAACAACAAAAAGGTCCCCACAAAAACCCCATCCAAGGGTCAGCAGGCTTAAAGACTGAAACTAGACAAACTCACAAAGAATGAGAAAGAATCAAAGAAAAAATGCTGAAAACCCCAAATCCCAGAGTGCCTCTTCTCCTCCAAATGATTGCAATGTCTCTCCATCAGGGGCACAGAACTGAACAGAGCATCAGACAGACGAATTGACAGAAGTGGGCTTCAGAAGATAGGTAATAAAAAACTATGCTGAGCTAAAGGAGCATGTTCTAAAATGCAAAGAAACTAAGAACCTTGATAAAAGATTAGAGGAATTGCTAACTAGAATAACCAGTTTAAAGAGGAACATAAACTATCTGATGGAGCTGAAAAATGCAGCACAAGAACTTTGTGAAGCATACACAAGTATCAACAGCCGAATTGACCAAGCGGAAAAAGGGATATCAGAATTTGAAGACAACCTTACTAAATAAGACATGCAGACAAGAATAGAAAAAAAAAAAAAGAAAAGAAATGAACAAAGACTCCAAGAAATATGGGACTTCATAAAAAGACTGAACCTATGATTGACTGGAATACCAGAAAAAGACAGGAAGAATGGAAACAAGCTGAAAAACTCACTTCAGGATGTTATCCAGGAGAATTTTCCACAACCTAGAAGACAGGCCAACAAGCAAATTCAGGAAATACAGAGAACACCATTAAGATACTCCACAAGAAGATGATAACCCCAAGACACATAATCATCAGATTCTCCAAGGTTGAAATGAAAGATAAACTGTTAGGGGCAGCCAGAGAGAAAGGCCAGGTCACCTAAAAAGGGAAGCTCATCAGACTAACAGCAGACCTCTCAGCAGAAACGCTACAAGCCAGAAGAGACTGGGGGCCAGTATTCAACATTCTTAAAGAAAACAATTAGCAACTCATAATTTCATATCCAGCCAAGCTAAGCTTCATAAGCAAAGGAGAAATAAAATCCTTTCAAGATAAGCAAATGCTGAGGGATTTTATTACCACCAGACCTACCTTGCAAGAGCTTCTGAAAGCAGCACTAAATATGGAAAGGAAAAACCAGTACCAGCCACTGCAAAAACACAGCAAAATATAAAGACCAATGACACTATGAAGAAACTGCATCAACCAATACACAAAATAACCAAATAGCTTCATGATGACAGAATCAAATTCATACATAACAACACTAACCTTAAATATAAATGGGCTAAATGCACCAATTAAAAGATACAGACTGGCAAACTGGGTAGAGTCAAGACCCATTGGTGTGCTGGATTCAGGAGACTCGTCTTAAGTGCAAAGACATCCAGGCTTAAAATAAAGGGATGGAGGAAAATCTAGCAAGCAAATAGAAAGCAAAAAAAGCAGAGGCTGCAATCCTAATCTCTGACAAAACAGACTTTAAACCAACAAAGATCAAACAAGAAAATGGGCATTACATAATGGTAAAGGGAACAACTCAACAAGAAGAGTTAACTATTCTAAATATGCACCCAATACGGGAGCACCCAGATTCATAAAACAAGTTCTTAGAAACCTACAAAGAGACTTGAACTCCCACATAATAATAGTGGGAGATTTAACACTACACTGTCAGAATTAGACAGATCAACAAGACAGAAAATTACCGAGGATATTTAGGATTTGAACTCAGCTCTTGATGAAGTAGACCTAACAGACATCTACAGAACTCTCTACCCCAAATCAACAGAATATACATTCTTCTCAGTACCACATGGCACTTAATTCTAAAATCATCCACATAACTGGAAGTCAAACACTCCTCAGCAAATGCAAAAGAACTGAAATCCTAACAGTCTCTTAGAACACAGTGCAATCAAGTTAGAACTCAGGATTAAGAAACTCACTCAAAACCATACAATTTAATGAAAACTGAACAACCTGGTCCTGAATGACTCCTGGGTAAATAATCAAATTAAGAAATCAAGAACTTCTTTGAAACCAACAAGAACAGAGACAATGTATCTCTGGGACACAGGTAAAGCAGCATTAAGAGGGAAATTTTTAGCACTAAATGCCCAAATCAAAAAGCTAGAAAGATCTGAAATTGATACCCAAACATCAATTAAAAGAGCTTGAGAGGCAAGAGCAAACTAATCAGAAAGCAAGCAGAAGACGAGAAATAACTAAGATCAGAGCAGAACTGAAGGAGATAGAGACATGTAAAACCCTCCAAAACAATCGATAAATCCAGGAGCTGGTTTTTTGAAAAAATTAACAAAATAGATAGACCACTAGCTAGACTAATAAGAAGAGAGATAATCAAAGAGTCACAATAAAAAATGATAAAAGGGATATCACCACTGCCCTCACGGAAATACAAACTGCCATCAGAGAATACTATAAACACCTCTACACAAATAAAATAGAAAATCTGGAAGAAATGGATAAATTCCTGGATGCATATATCCTACTAAGACTAAACCAGGAAGAAGCTGAATCCCTGAATAGACCAATAGCAAGCTCTGAAATTGAGGCAGCAGTAGCCTACCCCCACACAAAAAAAAGGCCATGACCAAACGGATTCACAGCTAAATTCTACCAGAAATACAAAGAGGAGCTAGTACCATTCCTTCTGAAACTATTCAAAATGACTGAAAAGGAGGGACTCCTCCCTAATTCATTTTATGAAGCCAGCATCATTCTGATATCAAAATCAGGAAGAGACACAACAAAAAAAGAGAAAACTTCAGGCCAATATCCCTGATGAAATCAATGCAAAAATCCTTAATAAAATACTGGCAAACCAAATCCAGCAGCACATCAAAAAACTTATTCACCATAATCAAATCGGCTTCATCTCTGGGATGCAAGGCTGGTTCGACATACACAAATCAATAAATGTAATCTATCACATAAATAGTACCAAAAACAAAAACTACATGACTATCTTAATAGATGCAGAAAAGGCCTTTGATAAAATCCATCATTTCTTCATGTTAAAAACTCTCAATAAACTAGGTATTGATAGAACATATCACAAAATAATAAGAGCTATTTATGACAAACCAAAGCCAGTATCATATTGAATGAGCAAAAGCTGGAAGCATTCCCTTTGAAAACTGGCACAAGACAAGGATGCCCTCTCTCACCACTCCTATGCAACATAGTACTGGAAGTTCTGACCAGGGCAATCAGGCAAGAGAAAGAAATAAAGGATATTCAAATAGAAAGAGATGAAGTCAAGTTCTCTGTTTGCATATGACATTATTTTATATTTAGAAAGCCCCACCATTTCAGCCCAAAAACTTCCTGAACTTATAAGCAACTTCAGCAAAGTCTCAGGATACAAGATCAATGTGGAAAAATCACAAGTTTTCCTTTACACCAACAGTTGGCAAGCAGAGAGCCAAATCATGAATGAACTCCCATTCACAATTGCTACAAAGAGAATAAAACACCTAGGAATACAGCTAACAAGGAATGTGAAAGACCTCTTCAAGAAGAACTACAAACCACTGCTCAAGGAAATAAGAGGGGGCATAAAAAAATGGGAACACATTCCAAACTCATGGATAGGAAAAATCAATGTCATGAAAATGGCCATGTCGCCCAAAGTAATTTATAGATTCAATGTTATTCCCATGAAACTATCACTCACATTCTTCACAGAATTATAAAAACTATTTTAAATGTCATATGGAATCAAAGAAGACCCCATATAGCCAAGACAATCCTAAGCAAAAACAACAAATTTGGAGGCATCACACTACCTGGCTTCAAACCATACAAGGCTACAGTAACCAAAACATCATGGCACTGGTACCAAAACAGACATATAGATCAATGGAGTAGAACAGATACCTCAGAAATATCTCCACACATCTACACCATCTGATCTTCGACAAACTGGACAAAAACAAGCAAAGGGGAAAAGATCTCCTATTGAGTAAATGGTGCAGAGAAAACTGGCTAGCTATATGCCGAAAACTGAAACTGGACCCCTTCCTTACACCTTATACAAAAATTAATTGAAGATGGATTAAAGACTTAAATGTAAAACCCCAAACCATAAAAGTCTTAGAAGAAAACCTAGGCAATACCATTTAGGACATAAGCATGGGCAAAGACTTCAAGACAAAAATGCCAAAAGCAATTGCAACAAAAGCCAAAATTGACAAATGTGATACAATTAAATTGAAGAGCTTCTGCACAGCAAAAGTAACTATGATTAGAATCAACAGGCAACCTACAAAATGGGAGACAATTTTTGCAATCTATCCATCTGACAAAGGCTTAATACTCAGAATTTACAAGGAACTTAAACATATTTAAAAGAAAAAACCAAACAACCCCATCAAAGAGTAGGCAATGGATATGAAAAAACACTTCTCAAAAGAAGACATTTTCATGGCCAACAAACATATGGAAAAAAGCTCAACATCACTGATCATCAGAGAAATGCAAATGAAAACCACAATGAGATATCATCTCATGCCAGTCAGAATGGCAATCATTAAAAAGTCAGGAAACAATAGATGCTGGCGAGGCTGTGGAGAAATAGGAATGCTTTTACACTGTTGGTGAGAATGTAAATTAGTTCAACCACTGTGGAAGACAAGATGGTAATTCTTCAAGGATCTAGAACCAGAAATACCAATGGGATTGCTGGGTATATACCAAAAGAAATACAAATCATTCAACTATAAAGACACATGCACACGTATGCTTACTGCAGCACTATTTACAATAGCAAAGACATGGAACCAACCCAAATGCCCTCAATGATAGACTGGATAAAGAAAATGTGGTACATATAAACTATGGAATACTATGCGGCCATAAAAAGGAATGAGATCATTTGCAGGGACATGGATGAAGCTGGAAGCCATCATCCTCAGCAAACTAACACAGAAACAACCAAATACTGCACGTTCTCACTCTTAAGTGGTAGTTGAACATTGAGAACACAAGGACACAGAAAGGAGAACAACACACACCAGGGTCTTTTAGTGGGTGGGATATGGGGGAGGGAACAGAGGACAGGTCAATAAGTGCAGCAAACCATCATGGCACACGTATACCTATGTAACAAACCTGCATGTTCTGCACATGTATCTGTTTTTTTTTTTTTTAGAAGAAAAAAAACTGTACCAGGCCAGGCACAGTGGCTCATGCCTGTAATTCCAGCACTTTGGGAGGCTGAGGCAGGCAGATCATTTGATGTCAGAAGTTCAAGACCAACCCAACTAACATGGTGAAACCCCATCTCTACTAAAAATACAAAAACTAGTGGGGTATGGTGGCAGGCACCTGTAATTCCAGCTACTAGGGAGGCTAAGGCATGAGAATCACTTGAACCTGGGAGGTGGAGGTTGCAGTGAGTGGAGATGGCACCACTGCACTCCAGCCTGGGTGATAGAGTGAGACTCTGTCTCAAACAAAACAAAACAAAAACTATGTTAAAAAATGCACAAAATATTAAAGACATACATGAAAATAATTTTAAAACAGTGATGAGTTCAAAGTTTTGGAAAAAACTAAAGTTTTAAAAGTTTCTTGTGAATAAGAAGACTAGAAAAAATAAAGGTTAATACAGAAAATCAAAGAAATGAATACTAAACTCTTTCTTCTATATCCTTTCATAGGAAAAATAAGTATTTAAACTCAGCTATCTAGAGTAGACAAATTAAAGAAGAAACTACAGCTCACTATAGGGAAAAAGATGGCTTTATTATTTTTCCAGGCTCTAGCCCAAGAGACAATATATATTCAAAGAACTTTTAGTTGTAATTAAGGCACTACTGGCACTTTTTGGAGGAAACAATAATGAATACAAAAGTGCCAACAGCAGACATGGGTAAATGCTACCTTAATTTTCAAAGTAGTGACAGTAGACATGGGTAAATGCCACCTTAATTTTTACAAAGGAGGGAAAAAAACAAATATTTAGAAACTAAAGATTGCAGACCACTTGGCAAAACATTTGCTAGCCCTACATAAACATTTTGAAAACTATTAGGGAAAAAGTATTTATCATGAGAAACCAATCACCAATGTATTTTTCTGATAATTCAACTGGATGCTTAGGAAATTCTATAGGTATGTTTTAAGTTGAGTTCAACAAAGTATTTTAAATACTTTGTAATTTGATTGTAGGCACCGATTAAGGACTTTGCAGGCATTGTTTATCTATTCCCAATAACAACCATAGAAGGTAGTAACTATCACTGTCCCCCCTCTCCAAATGAAACAGGTTTAGAGGGCAAACAGATTGCCAACATAGAGTCAATAGTCCAACCTGAGCAATCTAATTCTGGAGTTTATATACTTAGCTTATTTGCTAAGGTACCTTAGATTATTTCTGAAGTAATTCTACCATTTGCTGAATTTAATACAAACTTCACAAACACTGCATTTAAAAAACCTCTAAGTATTAAACGGTCAGTATTACATTCGTAGTAAGAATCCAACAAATCACAAAGAAAACTGTATTTTAGGACTCAAACCCATTAACAATCTTAAAAGTTACCAAACAGTTTAGCAACATTATTATACCTTTCAGTGCTGAAATATACAAGAGCATTTTAACTATTATTAAATACATCAGCGGACAGCAACTGAAATAAATTATTCAAATCCTGCAACTTCTTTCTTGTAGTTGCCAGGTAACTCTCATTAACATAAATCTTTCAGGTGATTCCTTTTGAAAAATGATACCTTTTATAAATACTTTATAATCAAGAGTATTTACCTGATGTTTCTAAAACCTGTGGTTCAGGTTCATCTGATTGCAGAAGCTCATCCAGAGCTAATTTTGCTGCATTGGATCTAGACTCCTTTTTATTTTGTCCTAGTCCAGTCTTGTACTGAATACCATCCACCACAGCACAAAAGGCAAAATACGGTCCCATAACATTACCTTGAAAAAGAATTCAGAATGAATGCTACAATAATTCTTAGTATATTCTTGCAATGTCTGTACGTAAACATTCCAGTACAAAAATTCTCAAAAATACCTCAGAAACAACAACTTTACAAGTCTTTTTGTAGGACCAATAGGGGTTGAAACTAAAGCTGAATGGGGCCCTCAACTAATTCAGAGGATTCAAGCAGCTAGGCTAGCTCCAGATTCAGTGTGAGCAATAGGGCCAGTGGTAGAGTACAGATCTCATGTGGAGTAACAGTGAGTATCTAGTATAATGCCTGGCAATGGTAAACACTCCAATATTATCAAACGACCAGTGAGAAATAAAATGTGGAGATTTCAGGTAACATCTCACATCTTTAAAACTTCAATACAGGCTGGGCGCCATGGCTCACACCTGTAATTCCAGCACTTTGGGAGGTCGAGGTGTGTGGATCACGAGGTCAAGAGATTGAGACCATCCTGGCCAACATGGTGAAACCCCGTCTCTACTAAAAATACAAAAATTAGCTGGGTGTGGTGGTGTGAGCCTGCAGTCCCAGCTATTTGGGAGGCTGAGGCAGGAGAATCACCTGAATCCAGGAGGCAGAGGTTACAGTGAGCCGAGATCACGCCACTGCACTCCAGCCTGGCAACAGAGTGACAGTCTCAAAAACAAACAAGCAAACAAAACAAAAACAACAACAACAAAAAACTTCAATACAAATGTCTTTAAAACTTTAATACAAAGAAAGATGAATTTCTCCCATCCCTTGGATTGCCCTAATATGCTTTTAAACTCCAGAATATAAGAGATACCTTTGAAGAAACCCTGTGTACCCATCAGGGCATTATGATAAGCAACCCAACACATTATAGCTTGTGGAGGTTGGGGAGTGGGAGGGGAGGTAGGGAGTTAGGAGGGGAGGTGGGGAGGAAGGTAGACAGAAGGAACCAAAACATAATGGTAAACTAAAGAATTAAACTGAATGTCCAGTCATCATAATTGCTTTTACCTAGCTTTCATATTTGGATGAAAAATGAAATGGTATTTTCTTGTCCCCTGTATTTACAAGTCAAAGAGTCTTCTGTTTGAAGTTTTGCTTGTTAGTACTCAGACTTTACGAGGCCTTTAGGAATGTGACTCCCCACTCTTTGGTTACAGATGGCTATATACAGTGCTGCTGCACATAAACCCCACTATCTTATTTCCTCGCATACTCACAATTATATTACCTTAACTCTTTAATATGTACATCAAGGTTTTACAAGCAACTCCTGACTGCTGCTGGGTAAATTGCTTTCCCCATAACATCTCAGACTTCAGTTTCCCAAGTTCCTTCCTTCATGATCACCTGAGTTCCAATCCAGGTTTACTAAATCAGAGAGCATTTTGTAAAATTAACAAGTGGCCCAGATGATTCCTATGTATATTACACATCTTGGCCAGGTGCATTGGCTCACGCCTGTAATCCCATCACTTTGGGAGGCTGAGACTGGAGGATTTCTTGACTCGAGGAGTTTGAGGTCAGCCTAGGCAACACTGTAAGACAATAGAGCAAGACTCCTTCTCTACAGAACATTTTGAAAATTAGTCAGGCATGTGGACACCAATAGCCGTCTTAGCTATTCGGGAGGCGAGGTGGGAGGATCACCACTGCACTCCAGCCTGGACAACAGAGTGAGAGCCTCTATATAAATAATAATAAAAAAAAGATATGTCACCTAATATTTGTTAGTAAGTCTTCTATGTCAGAAGGTGGAGCCTTTAAGCTTTAGCCTGTTTATAACTTGGGTTCTCAAACTTTAGTATAAATCTAAATCACATGTAGAGCTAGTTAAAAAATATTGATACTGTAGTCTCACTACCAAACACACTGAATTGGATTATTGAACTATAAGCATAAAATACACACCACTAACAACCAACGGGTCATGTTTTTTAGTAGCTTTTGCTCAGAGCAGTGAAGATTTGTCCTGATCATTTATTTTTTCTTAGCTTACATTTTCTAAGGGAAGTCCGAGATTACTGGAGGAAAGCTAACTAGTTATACAGACATTAAGCCCATCTCTACATTACCACCACCATCTACGTTAAGACACTATTTGTGTCACCTGTTAGTTTACTAGTATTCCATGCAAAACAACAGACTGAAACTTGATGTCGCTGTGACTATCCTTACTAAAATCCTGACATTTAAAAATTCTTTAGCAAAGATGTTAGCTTTGAGATCCATACTGACAAGTTAGCACCAGGAAAATTTAAGAAAAAACTTAACTACACATGCATGTGTACAAAGACACACACGTACATATACACAAAGTTTTTAAAATTAAAAAATTTTAAGCCTCTTAAGGGCACTTATTCCTCCACTTTCCTAAAATCTTCCTAATCATTGGCTATAACGTGAAAAGATCAGAAACTGCTTTCTGCATTTTCCTGATCTGTACTCCTATATCCTTTCACAGGTACATCATCATTAGACTACTCTGGCTGGGGAGATTAAGGGAGAACTGAAAAAACTGTAACAAACAAGTCTGCAAAATACCAATCATGTAATCTAATGCTGGAATTTCAGAAGGCAAATTTGACCTTAACTTTTCTTAGGCATCATACAGAATCCTTCTCATAAAATAATCATAGTCCAAATATTTAACATCTCTACAAAAGTATGTTTATGATATAAGAAGTAATTACACTCCAAAATAGTCCATGAGACTAATTTCCATTCAGCTAGTCACACATAAAAAATTTCAAGTTAATAATTATAAAACTTTGGTATGAGTTATTTGTAGAGGTTGCAAAGGCTAAAGTGTGAGCACAAACATTTAAATATTCTCATGAAAACATACAAGCAGTTACCTAACCCCAATATTACATGAAAGAACTAAATTTAGCATGATTATTATGCTATACTTTTGGTTTTGTTTTTGAGACAAATACAATTTTACACTTACCTGTTGTCACAGTTTCCTTAAGGTCAAGCTGAACTTGCTGCATTTGTGCAAACTGGTGCAAGGCTGACACAGGATTTATCTCTCCACGTTTGTATTTCATTATAAATTCCTTAGGTATTTTTTTTGGAGGAAGGACAGGATTTGAAATAGATGAAAGACTCTTGGAAAGGAACGGTTCTGGAAAATTACCTAAAAACAAACGTTATACTTGTCATTTTGGTTAAAAAAAAATGAGCAAAAGCACTGAATCCTCCCCAAAATGTAAGGTTGCACCAGATACACTTCATCCTGTTTTTCACAACTTTCTACAAACAATTTTGGCACACATGACAAGCACCGTATGTTATTGCATCTATCTTTTGTAGTACTAAGACTATTTTGCAAAAACATAATGCCAACATGCCATTATTAAGTGATACCAAAGGATCATGGAATTTTAGTGATGTCAGGGTCTTCAAAAACCAAGCTATTTTTACAGATGATGTCACTAAGGCCTAGAATACAGAAAGACACAGATGTGGGACTAGAATGTAGTTTCTGGCTCTCATCCATTATTTTTCTCACTGGATTCAATCGAATTTTAAAGTATATTTGCCCCTGCTTTATACTTTACACTAAGTGTTATGTGGAATACAGACCGGTGTAAGTCCAGTGTCTTCCCTTATGCCTAATCTCAGAAAGGCAAGCCACACTTGAGTCAAGGTGGTAATGGATGGTTAAATGCCACCTGGCATCTGACTCAGCACTTGGAGGAGGCTTGTAGAGCTCTTTCCCTGTGCTGCTCGTTTCTGGGATAGTCAGTAAGCTCTGTCAAGCCTCTGGTTTAAAGGTTTCCTGGTTGTGTAGACATTTATACAGGATTTCTCTCTCCACGAATCGTAAACCTTGCTAATAATAACTTCCTTACTACCGAGTAGTTTTAAAGTCTTTTACATGGACTTTTCCCTGTTCTTTCCTTCCCTCTTTGTAGCAGAGGTAAACCCAGGATCTTAAAGAAGTGACTCATTGTCACAAATGAAACAATTCGTACCTGTCACTTGTGTAACCTTGGATGCCATCTTGGACAGGCTGTAACTTTCCGAGAAACAGTCTGTGGGCATAGTTACCATCTGTGTTGCTGGTCGAACTGGCAGGTTCCTTTTCAGCATCTGGGCAAAACTGGGGGCCTGCGAACTCTCAAACCAATTGTTGTTGCTAGCCATTTTCTCACCTAGAAGTCACGATGAAATTGACAGAAACAAAACACTACGTAAACAAACAATATTTACTCTAAACCCTGCCCCTCCCCGTATTTCCATAAACGACACTGGCACACATTCAGATAACTACAGCCAAATCTCTCTTGAACTGATTTCATGACTGCTTTTGAGTTTTCATAGACACAGATCTCCTCTCCTTAATCCCTTAAACCTCTCCTACAAAGAAGGAACGATAGAACAGAGAGAGGTCCGCGTAAAAGACCTTAAAACTACTCGGGAGTCAGGAAGATATTATTAGCAAAGTTAGGAAAAAAGAGAAAAAAGAAAAAAAATAAGCTCGTCGGTGGCCTCCTAAGTCCTGGCCCAACCCCCACCCACCGAAGTTTTTCTTCCAGCCCTCTATGTGGGTAGGCGGGCAGCTGCTGCCACGCCTCAGGCCAAGGACTCCCAGGCAGCCACCACCGCCGCCGCCGCTCCCACCTCCCGGCTTCAACTTCTGGCTTCAGGCCGCTCTGCGCCAGAGCCACAGGATCAGAGACGCATTTTCCAAAACAGGCCTCGCGCTGCCCCTGCAGGAGTTGTGCCCGCGCCCCCGCGCCCTGCTTCGTCCAATCACTAACCGTCTCGGAGGGCGGCGCGCCTGCGCCTGCGCTTGCGCCAGCGTCGTGCCGCCGCGCTCCGCGTCCTGCGTCACCTAGGGAAGAGACTCAATGTCGCACGCGTTCAAGGCACAGGTGACGTCGAGTCTGTTCTCGGAACACAAGGACCGGGTCCATCTGGCCGCTTTCCCCCTTTGGAGAAGCCTGGTAAAATCGCGCAGTTCGGCCTCTTCCCTTACTGTCCTGTGTCCCCTGCACCCCTCAGGGATGATTGTTTCTACTACAGTTGTCTGTGCCTGGGGCCTCCTTCCACAGAGTGCTTGAAGGCTGCTCAAGGATGCCTGCCTGAGGGTGGTTTGGAGAAAACCCATCACTTCACCCCCAATCGCAATCTGAGAAGGTGCCCATGGGGAAGGCTTGGCCTCCACGGTGTCCTTCTTGTTTATGGAAAAACATACCTCACATGTCCTGAAGTTTGGCCAGTGAGCTAACAATCATGAAAACAGGTGTGGTCTTTGAGAGCAAATGGCTCTGCTATCCGGTTGAGAAATTCATTGTGGATGTTTTCAATTCTTTGCTCTCCTAAAGGTTGAAGGAGGCCCTAATTGACGTGTTAGGTGACACATAGTGGAAAATAAGAATACTAAGTCACCCAACAAATTTCTGCATGTAAACAAAAAGTAATCCAAAGCATTGAGTGATTTCATTATAACAAAATTTCAGTGTCTATCTACCTTTTTATAGGGACAGGTGTTTTCAATAATTAAGTCAGATGTACATCTCTTTAAAAAAAAAAAAAAAAGCCAAGCAAGGTGTTGGACACCGGTAGTCCCAGATACTGGAGAGACTGAGGCAGGAGAACCAGTTGAGCCCAGGAGTTCAAGTACAGCCTGGGCAACATAATGAGACTACCATCTTTTTTTTTTTTTAGATGGAGCAGTTGCTCTGTTACCAGGCTGGAGTGCAGTGTTGCAATCTCGGCTCACTGCAACCTCCACCTCCTAGGTTCAAATGATTCTTCTGCCTCAGCCTCCGGAGTAGCTGGGACTACAGGTGTATGCCACCACGCCTGGCTAATTTTTTTGTATTTTTAGTAGAGACAGGGTTTCACCGTGTTGGCCAGGATGGTCTCGGTCTCTTGACCTCGTGATCCATCTGCCTCGGCCTCCCAAAGTACTGGGAGTACAGGGGTCACCTCTTTAAAAAAAAAAAAAGAAAGAAAAGAAAAGAAAAAGGAAAAGAATAGAAGGAATGTGCATCCAGAAATACATGGGCTGATAGGAAGAAAAAGCCCTATCCCCCCCTCATTAAGCAATATATTTTCAATAAAAGTATTTTTCTTTAGTGGCTATTAAAATGTGTGTTGATTATTTTGCATTGATCAAGTGCCCATTAATAATCGCAATGATAATTTAGAATTTTTTAAATTAACATTTAGAGACTTCTGGTTACAGGAAATTAAAAGTTCAAATGTCAAGAAGTAAAAGGATGATAATACAACTTCTAAGTACATTAGGATCACATTTGAGGGGATACATGGAATGGAAATAAAAGCTCATTGAGTGAAAGGAATGAGGTACAAATTTCTCTACTGCACATACAAATGTAATATATAAATTATGCTTTATTTTGAAGTAATTTTAGATTTACGAAAGAATTACAAAGATAGTACAGTCTTTCCATTCCTTCCATTCACTTTCCCCTAATGTTATCTTACATTAACTGCCAAGACAAAGAAATCAGGCTTTCAAAGAATTAAGGTTAGTTTTATTCAGTGTCTTACTGAGGATTGCAGTCTTTCAAAGAATTAAAGTTAGTTTTATTCAGTCTTACTGAGGATTGCAGGAGGGTCTTTCAGAGAGTTTCTGTTACACTGCACCAAGGCAGTGTTTCAGCACATAGCTTATATATCATGTTCTGCATGTGCTCAGAAGTTACAATAGAGCAAAATCTCATCAAAGTTTGGATGGGAGAGGAGTACATTGGTTATGGGTTACAGAGGCATAATAATTATTACTGTCAGACATTATCTCATATATAGGAAAAGACAAAAGCTAATATTATTGAACTTCTTTTCTAAAAATGCAGTGATTCAGGCAAGAAACATGAGAACCTGTCCTTATCCTCTTCAGGGCATTCTTCTAGCTGCACTCAGTCACTGAGTCAGGAAGTTGTGAAGTTATGCTCACAAGCAGTGAGCAAACATGGCTTCTTCACAGCAAGGGTGGACTCTGGCTGCCAGAGGCAGATATTTGCTACTTTGTCTCACATAACTGTGGCACATTCATGGAAACTAATAAATTAAGATTAGTACAACACTACTAATTATACAACACACTTTATTTGGATTTCACCAGTTTTTCAACCAATGTCCATTTTCTGTTTCAGGATTCAGTTTGCCATATTGCATTTAGTAGTGGTCATATCTCCTAAGTATCGCATGGTCTGTGGTAGTTTTTCAGCCCTTCTTTATTTTTCATGACCTAGATAATTTTGAAGAGTGCAGGTCAGGTATTTTGTAGAATGGCCCTCAATTTGGGTCTGCCTCATGTTTTCTCATGACTACACAGAGTTATGTTATTTGGGAAGAATACTATGTAGATGAAGTTCTCTTCCCAGGACATATTAGGGAGTTCCTAATATCGAGTATAACTGGTGATGTTAACTTTGGTGAATTGGTTAATGTTGTGTCTGCCAGGTTTCTCCACCATACAATTTCTGTTTTCCCTTTTCTACTCTCTGTTAAAAGGTTCACTTCTTAGAGAGAGGAGTATCACAGAATTTGTGGACATATATTCATATCACATATTAATAAATATTTGAGGGGGAATACTTTAAGGCTGTGTATATGCACTGTTTCACCCTAGAGTTTCACCCACTAATTTTAGCGTTCATCTTTGGAGTTTTGCCCAAAGCAGTTATTATTGTGGTGTTCTAATGATTCTTTTCAATTTCCCTAATTCTTTTTATATTTATTACTTGGAATTATGTAAGAAAGACTTGTCCCTTTTCTTTATGTTTATTCAGTTTTTTGATTATATCAGTATGGAGGCATAGGTATTTATTCTTTCATTTGAGTATAATCCAATACTGTCATTTTATTTTATTTTATTTTAGTTTGAGACAGGGTCTTGCTTTGTCACCCAGGGTAGAGTGCAGTAGTGTGATCATGGCTCATTGCAGCCTCCATCTTCTGGGCTCAAGCGATCCTTTCACCTCAGCCTCCTGAGTAGTTGGGACTGCAGACATGCATGACCACGCCCAGCTAATTTTTGTAATTTTTTTTTTATTGTAGAGACAGGGTTTCACCACATAACCCAAGCTGGTCGCAAACTCCTGGACTCAAGCAGTTCACATGTCTGGGCTTCCCAAAGTGCTGGAATTGTAGGCATGAGCCACCGCAGCTGGCAGTACCATTATTATTTTGTTACTCAAATTATTCCAGCTTTAGTCGTTGGGAACTCTTTCAGATTGGCCCTTGTGTCCTCCTGACATGTCCTCATCTTTTTTTTTTTTAAGTATTTTTCCTGCCCCACATCTAACAAGAAGCTGTGGTTACTTTTACAGGAGGATGGTATTTAGAAACTAAGCTCTAAGCATTAGGAGTGCTTATTCCTACTAGGTGTCATTGCTTCTATGCCTGCACAGAGAACAGAGCTAGGAAATATATTTGTATATACTAACTCCTGTATACAGACACATCTATATTTCTATATATAAACAAATTTATACTTATGCTTTTGACTATCATCTGACACCCCAGCATTCATTCCTGCTTTCCCCTTATCTGTGATTTCTTTCCCTGACAATGAGAAATCTGCAATATCTAAAATGTATTTTATTTTTCAGTGTAAAGTAGGTGCATACTGATTAACTTGTACCTTTGTGAGAAACAAATTTACCACCAAGAAGAATTTAGCATTTATTTCTTTGATTTTTATTTCTTTAACCCTATTAACCAGGATATTTCTTTCATTTTTTTCCTTTAATCTTACATTATATAGTCAAAACAGTTTCCCAGACTTACTTAGGTTTGCTACTTGTTTATAGTTCTATGGGTTTTGACAAATACATGGTGATATATCCACCACTACAGTACTGTTGTACAGAACATTTTCATTACCCTCAAATTTCCCTCGTGTGGTCATTTTGTACTTTCCTCTCCTAACTCCTGGAAACCATTGATCTGTTTTCTGTTTCTACAGTTTTTCCTTTTCCATAATGCCATATAAATTGCATCATAAAATATGTAACATTTTGGATCTGGCTTCTTTCACTTAGAAAAACACATTTAAGATTCATCCATGTTGTTGAGTGAATCAATAACTTCTTCCTTTTTATTGCAGAATAATATTCCATTGTACCACTCTTTATATGTTCACCTGTTGAAGTATATCTTGGTTGTTTCCAGTTTGAGGCAATTATGAATATAGCTGCTATAAACATTTGTGTACATAAATTTTCAATTGATTTGGGCAAGTACCTAGGAATGGTATTGCAGGGTCATATAGTAAGCGTATGTTTAAATTTATAAGAAACTTCTAAACTTTTCCAGGGTGATTGTATCATTTTTGCATTCTGACATGGATCTGGGCAGAATTTCGCTGCTGAATATTCTTCCCTGTTCATTTGGTGCCACAGGGGAAAGCTTTCTCTGGATTCATTTTTGAGTACCCATGTCCTCTATATCTCCCAAGGAATAAAAACCTTAATCTGCAGAGTAAAGGGCAGCAGTGGAACATCTGGCCAGGTGTTCCTATGCCTATCTCTTTCCAGATTTCAAGTTAATTTTTTGTGTTATGACCCTTGTTTACTTAAGAGTTCAAGAAAATTTGTTTGTTTATAGTTTGTCTAGCTTTTTTATTGTTCTAAGGATGAGCACAGTGCTTTTACCATCTCTCTACCTTTTCGAGTTGTTCATATGTCTTTCAATGAGTGATGGCGGGCCTCGCATCTCTAGGATACTTAGATTCAACTGGATACATTAAAATGAATGATAAATCAAGATGTATTTAAGCATCATTACCTCCAGTATGCCAGAAGTTGCATCCTTTGCAACTAATTAAACTGATGTTGGAAAAAATACATCAACTTTAAAATACGTAAAATGTTTTGAATAGTTTTTCAGAATGAGACAGAAAACAAGGGACATGTTTGAAGACCAGTGCTTAATTAGATTGAGAGAAAGGTGGGATGTTACTCACATTTTCTGACCCTATTTCATTCACTGGGCTGTTTGTTCTAAAGGAATGCATTCCTGCTGGCATCACCCGTTAAGTCAGAGTTACTTACTAGGGTGAAGGAGTGACACATTTACCTCATGCTCAAACTTGAAGGGTACATCAAAATACTCAGTAATTTAGATAAATATTTTATTGCAGTATTTAAAAAAATCAAAATTCATACCAAAAGTTTGATTAACAGTATGTCAGAGTTTCAAATAAAGATAGCATTTAACCCTGTACTTGTACTAATTCCAAACTGAAACCTTAAGTCTTTTGTTCATAGGTTTTTAAATGAATGATGTTGGATCTCAAATCCCTAGGATACTCTCAATGAATACATTTATAAACAATGATATAACACCCTAATCTCTTCACCCTAATTCTGGCACTGCGGCAAGATATGGTGAAGAAAGGGAACTACCATTTTTAAATTGTTATTTTATGGAAACTATACATCTGCTTTGTGAAATGTATTTTAACTATTTATTGTCAAAGTCTTGCTCAGCATATATTGGAGCAGGTACTCAAATTCAGGTCTACCATCAAAGCCAAACCTTTTCATCAAAGCAAATGTGTAGAATGGTGGTGAGCCTTTGGAGATAAGCCCTTGTGGTGCAAGGGAACTCCCAAAAGATTTGTAGAACATAAAACATGTCCAACATCACCAAACATTTTAAGTAGGGATTATTGCCCATGCTGCTTTGCTAGGTGCTAAATAGAGATATACACATATGGTAGCTATAATTAAGTAACCTATAACCCTGATGACTCTAATAATGCAAATCATGTCAAGAATATGACACAAGGCCTGGCATGGTAACCCATGCCTGTAATCCTATTACTTTGGGAGGCTGAGGCAGGTGGATCACTTGAGGTCAGGAGTTTGAGATCAGCCTGATCAATATGATGAAACCCCATCTCTACTAAAAATACAAAACTTAGCCGGGCATGATGGCACATTTCTGTAATCCAGCTACTCAGTAGGCTGAGGTAGGAGAATTGCTTGAACCCAGGAGTTGGAGGCTGTAGTAAGCTGAGATTGTGCCACTATACTCCAGCCTGGGCAACAGCAAGATGCTGTCTTAAAAAAAAAATTAAATGCATTATAAAATGTTTGGCACAGGAATAAGAATGAATCTTTGGTGGCAGAGAGAAACTCCTTTAGAAAAATCTTTCATAATCTTTGATATTATACTACATAATATTTAAAATCTGACCTTGCTACCTTAAGTGTTACAATTCTGATGTAAACAACCATTTATTACTGCAGTCACCTCTTCTCTTCCGTTTATTACTGCATTTGCCTCCTAACTGGTTTCCTGTTTTGCTGTATGCTTCCATCCCTCTACTGTCTCCCATCTAAACTCTCTTTTCCTTACTGTAGCCAAAGCAGCTTACAATCATGGGGGGATGTTGAAAGGGAAGCAAGCATGTCTGTCTTTACATGGTGTCAGGATAGAGTGAAGGGGGAAGTGCTACGCACTTTTAAAAAAAAATCTCGTGAAAACTCATTATTACAAGAACAGCAAGGGAGAAATATGCCCCCATAATCCAGTGACCTCCCACCAGGACTCTCCCCCAACATTGGGAATTATAATTCAACATGAGATTTGGGTGGAGACACAGAGTCAAAGCATATTAAAAGTTAGGTTAAAACATAGCCCTGATCTTGGAGCTTACAGTAAAATAAAGAATAAATAACATGTTTAGAAAATGGCCAGCCCTTCAATTGGGCCAGAATGTTTATCAGCTCATACATTCCATCTGACCCCTGTCAGGTTTATTAAATACATAGTGCCCTATTCCATTTTGTTTTAGCCACACATGTTAAGTTTGGCATGTGAAGGCTGGAAAGATATGTATGATGTTTTAGCTCTTATTTTTAAAATATGATTAAAATTTTCATACAGCCACAGCCTGATAATTTTGGTTGATGTTTATCCAATTTTGGCTCTGGGGCAAATAATTCACAAAATTTGCATAACAACTTCTAGTGAGTTATATTGTAAAATAACATATTTAGTAGTTTAGTGTTTAAGATGTTTTAGTGTAATTTAAATACATTTAATATTTCAAGACCACACTGAATGTTGCTTCTGCATTGGTTTTAGTAAAATGCCTCAGATTTGATACCATATATTATCTATTAACAAATGATTGTTTAGTGGATATGTGAAAATATAACAGATTTTAAATACTTCCTTCCACATATTTCTGAATACTGATGTAAATTTAACTAAACATCAAATGGCCCAAACTATACTGTGTGAGTTGCAGGATGTTTTTGCAACTGCTGAACTATAGTACTCTCATCTTTTTAGGATGTGACTCTTTCTTAGAATTTGGCAAGGAAATTGGCTATTGGGCATGATAGTGAATTCTTCATCTCAGTACATGATATTCAGTTGCTCATTAACTCAGTTGTTCAAGCCAGAACCTCAGGAGCAAGGCCAAAGTATAAGGTTGTGAACAAGAACACCAAGCCAAGGGAGTGAGTGGGGCTGAAGTACAGCTTTACTCTGCTAAGCAAGACATATACCTTGGTTTGGGGCTTTTTTTGGCTTGAGGAATGGATACTCTTCCTAATTCTTATCTAATTAATGTAAGTTATCTGACGCTGCCCAGGAATTATCCTTGACTCTTTTCTTTTCCCCCAACTCCCATTCCATCAGTTAATTCTGTTGGCTGTCTCCATGACATTGCCTGAATGAGATCACTTCTTACCACTTGCACAGCTGCCACCCTAGTCCAAACAACTCTTACCTTTTCCTGGGATTTCTGTGATAGCTTACTAACAGGTCTTCCTGCTTCCCACTCTTGCCTCTCTTAACCATCCAGTAAATTTTCTCCATTTTACTTTTATAAGACAAGTGTAATTTTATTACATGGATATTAATGATGTAGTTAGGGCTGTTAATGTATCCATGACCCACATAACATACATTGTATCCATTAAGCAATTAGAAAATATCATTCTCCCCAGGACCCTACCCTTGAGTCTCTATTGTCTATCCATTCCACACTCTGTGTCCATGTGTATACATTATTTAGATCCTGCTTATAAGTGACATGATGGAGTCTTTGTCTTTCTGAGTTATTTCACTTAATAGCCTCCAATTCCATCCATGTTGCTGCAGGTATGATTCAGTTTTTTTAATGGCTGAGTAGTGTTCCATTGTGTATATATACATTTCCTTTTTTTAAAATTGTACTTTAAGTTCTGGGGTACATAAACAGAATATGGAGGTTTGTTATATAGGTATACACATGTCATGGTGGTTGGCTGTGTCTATCACCACGTCATCTACATTAGGTATTTCTCCTAATGCTATCCTTCCCCTAACCCCGGCCCTCCTACAGGCCCTGGTATGTGATGTTACCCTCCCTATGTCCATGTGTTCTAATTGTTCAACTCCCACTTATGAGTGAGAACATGCGGTGTTTGGTTTTCTGTTCATGTGTTAGTTTGCTGAGAATAATGGTTTCCAGCTCCATTTATGTCCCTGCAAAGGACATGAACTCATCCTTTTTTTTTTTTTTTTTTTTTTTACAGCGGCATAGTATTTCATGGTACATACATGCCACATTTTCTTTATCCAGTCTACCATTGATGGACATTGAAATTTTTTTTTTTTAGTTGTGTCTCTGTCAGGTATTGGTATCAGGATGATGTTGGATCCTTCCTAACTCATAAAATGAGTTAGGGAGGATTCCCTCTTTTTCTATTGTTTCAAATAATTTACGAAGGAATATTGCCAGCTCCTCTTTGTACTTCCAATAGAATTAGGTTGTGAAACTGTGTGGTCCTGGACTTGTTTTGGTTGATAGGCTATTAATTGCTGCCTCAATTTGAGACCTTGTTACTGGTCTATTCAGGGATTTAACTTCTTTCTGGTTTAGTCTTGGGAGGTTGTGAGTGTCCTGGAATTTATCCATTTCTTCTAGATTTTCTGTTTTATTTGCACAGAGGTGTTTATAGCATTCTCTGATGGTAGTTTGTATTTCTGTGGAATCAGTGGTGATATCGCCTTTATCATTTTTTAGTGTATATTTTTAATTCTCTGTTTTATTCTTTATTAGTCTGGCTAGCAGTCTACTTTGTTGATCTTTTCAAACAATCGCTCCTGGATTCATTGATTTTTTGAAGGTTTTTTTGTGTCTGTATCTCCTTTAGTTTTGCTATGCTCTTAGATATTTCTTGTCTTCTGCTGGCCTTTGAATTTGTTTGTTCTTGCTTCTCTACCTCTTTTAATATTGACTTTAGGGTTTCAATTTTAGATCTTTCCTGCTTTCCCTTTTGGGCATCTAGTGCTATAAATATCCCTCTACACACATCTTTAAATGTGTTCCAGAGATTCTGGTACATGTATCTTTGTTCTCACTGGTTTTAAAGAATATCTTTATTTCTGCCTTCATTCCATTATTTATCCAGTAGTCATTCAGGAGCAGGTTGTTCAGTTTTCGTGTAGTTGTGCAGTTTTGAGTGAATTTCTTAATCCTGAGTTCTAATTTGATTACACTGTGGTCTAAGACTGTTATGATTTCCATTCTTTTGCATTTGCTGAAGAGTGTTTTACTTCCAATTATGTGGTCAGTTTTAGAATAGTTCCAATGTGGTGCTGAGGAGAAAGTATATGTTGATTTGGGATTGAAGGTTCTGTAGATGTCTATTAGGTCTACTTGTTCCACAGCTGAGTTCAAGTCCTGGATATCCTTGTTAATTTCCTGTCTCATTGATCTCCCACTATTATTGCGTTGTGGTCTAAGTCTCTTTGTGGGTCTCTATGAACTTGATGTATGAATCTGGGTGCTCCTGCATTGTGTGCATATTTATTTAGGCTCTTCTTGTTGTATTGATCTCTTTACCATTTTGTGTAATGCCCTTCTTTGTCTCTTTTGATCTTTGATTGTTTATAGTCTGTTTGACCAGAGACTAGGATTGCAACCCCTGCTTTTTTTGCTCTGTATTTGCTTGGTAAGTATTCCTCCATCCCTTTATTTTGAGCTTATGTGTGTCTTTGCATGTGAGATGGGTCTCCTGAATACAGTATGCTGATGGGTCTTGACTCTTTATCTAATTTGTCAGCCTGTGTCTTTTAATTGTGGCATTTAGCCCATTTACATTTAAGGTTAATATTGTTATGTGTGAATTTGATCCTGCCATTATGATGCTAGCTGGTTATTTTGCCTGTTAGTTGATGCAGTTTCTTCCTAGCATCGATGTGTCTTTACAATTTGGTATATTTTTGCAGTGGCTTTTACCAGTTGTTCCGTTGCATGTTTAGTGCTTCCTTCAGAAGCTCTTCTTGGGCAGGCCTGGTAGTGACAAATCTCTCAGCATTTGCTTGTCTGTAAAGGATTATATTTATCCTTCATTTATGAAGCTTAGTTTGGCTGGATATGAA
The DNA here is from genome assembly GCA_963574635.1 of Cheracebus regulus. NCBI lineage: Eukaryota > Metazoa > Chordata > Mammalia > Primates > Pitheciidae > Cheracebus > Cheracebus regulus. The sequence continues at coordinate 3,876 of CAUYQU010094569.1, read as the reverse complement.
ATTCTGGGCTGAAATTCTTTTCTTTAAGAATGTTGAATATTGGCCGCCACTCTCTTCTGGCTTGTAGGGTTTCTGCCAAGAGATCCGCTGTTAGTCTGATGGGCTTCCCTTTGTGGGTAACATGATCTTTCTCTCTGGCTGCCCTTAGCATTTTTTCCTTCATTTTAATCTTGATGAATCTGACGATTATGTGTCTTGGGGTTGCTGTTCTCAAGGAGTATCTTTGTGGTGTTCTCTGTATTTCCTGAATTTGAATGTTGGCCTGCCTTGCTAGGTTGGAGAAGTTCTCCTGGATAATACCAGGAGAACTTAAATAATAGTGTTTTCCAGCTTGGTTTCTTTCTCCCCTTAACTTTCAGGTACACCAGTCAAACGTAAATTTGGTCTTTTCATGTAATCCCATATTTCTTGGAGGCTTTGTTCATTTCTTTTCACTCTTTTTTCTCTAATCTTGTCTTCTCACTTTATTTCATTGAGTTGATTTTTCAATCTCTGATACCCTTTCTTCTGCTTGCTTGATCGATTCGGCTATTGAAACTTGTGTATGCTTCACAAAGTTCTCATGTGTTTTTCAGTTCCATCAGGTTGTTTATGTTCTTCTCTAAACTGGTTATTCTTGTTAGCATTTCGTCTAACTTTTTTCAAAGGTTCTTAGCTTCCTTGCATTGGGTTAGAACAGGCTCCTTTAGCTAGGAGAAGTTTGTTCCTACCCACCTTCTGAAGCCTGCTTCTGTCAGTTCATCAAATTCATTCTTTGTCCAGTATTGTTTCCTTGCTGGCGAGGAGCTGTGATCCCTTAAAGGAGAAGAGACGTTCTGGTTTTTGGAATTTTCAGCCTTTTTGCACTGGTTTCTTCCCATCTTCATGGATTTATCTTCCTTTGGTCTTGAGATTGCTGAACTTTGGATGGGGTCTCTGAGCAGACATCCTTTTTGTTGATGTTGAAACTATTTCTGTTAGTTTTCCTTCTAACAGTCAGGCCCCTCTGCTGCAGGTCTGCTGGAGTTTGCTGGAGGTCCACTCTAGACCCCGCTTGCCTAGGAATCACCAGCAGACACTGCAGAACAGCAAAGATAGCTGCCGGTTCCTTCCTCTGGTAGCTTCGTCCTAGGTGGATACCCACCAGATGCCAGCCAGAGCTCTCCTATATGAGGTGTCTGTTGGCCCCTCCTGGGAGGTGTCTCCCAGTCAGGATACATGGGTGTCAGGGAGCCACTGAGGAGGCAGTTTGTTACTTATCAGAGCTTGAACACTGTGTTGGGAAATTCACCACTCTCTTCAGAGCTGCCAGGCAGGGACGTTTAGTTCTGCTGTAGCTATACCTACTACTGCCCCTTTTCCCAGGTGTTCTGTCCCAGGAAGTTGGGGCTTTATTTGTAAGCCCCTCATGGGCTGCTGCCTTTTTTCAGAGATGCCCTGCCCAGCAGGGACATCTAGTGAGGCAGTGCCAGCAGCTGTTGAGCTGTGTTTGGCTCCACCCAGTTTGAATTTTCCTGCAGCTTTGCTTACAACATGGGGCTGAAACCACTTACTTGAGCCTCTGCAATTGCAGATGCCCCTTCCCCCACTGAACTCAAATCACCCAGGTTGAGCTCAGACTGCTGTAGTGGCTGCAAGAATTTCAAGCCAGTGGATCTTAGCTTGCTGATCTCCATGGGGGTTTGGGACCCATCAAGCCAGGCCACTTGACTCCTTGGCTTCATCCCCCTTTCTAGGAGAGTGAACGGTTCTCTCTCACTGGTATTCCAAGTGCCACTGGGGTATGAAAAAACTGCTGTGGCTAGCTTGGTTTCTGCCCAAATGGCTGCCCAGTTTTGTGCTGGAAACCCAGGGCCCTGGTGGTTGTGTAGGTACTGAAGGGAATCTTCTAGTCTGCAGAAGATCGTGGGAAAGGTGCAGTATCTGGGCCAGAGTGCAGGAAACAGTCCCTAATGGCTTCCCTTGGTATATACATATTCTTTATCTGGTTATCCATTGTTGGACACTTAGGTTGATTCCATATCTTTGCTATTGTGAATAGTGATGTGGTAAACTTAAGAGTGCAGGTATCTTTTTGGTTTAATAATTTCTTCTCCTTTGGAAAAAGGAAAAGAATTCCTCCACTACCCAGTAGTAGGATTGCTGGATCAAATGGTAGTTCTATTTTTAGTTCTTTGAGAAATTTCCATCCTGTTTTCTATAGAGGCTATGCTAATTTACATTCCCACCAATAGTGAATAAGTGTTCAGCAGTGAAACGGTGTTCTCTTTTCTCTGAATCCTTGCCATCATTTGTTAGCCACTGTGACTGGTGTAAATATGATATTTCACTATATGTGTATGGTCTTTTTTTTTAAGCTTTTTTTTGAGACAGGGTCTCGGTCTGGAGTGCAGTAGCATGATCTCGACTCACTGCAATGTCTGCCTCCCAGGTTCAAGCGATTTTCATGCCTCAGCCTCATGAGTAGCTAGGATTATAGGTGTGTGCCAGTATACCCAACAATTTTTTTTTTTTTTAAATTTTCAATAGAGATGAGGTTTCACCATGTTGGCCAGGGTGATCTTGAACTCCTTACCTCTAGTGATTTGCCTGCCTTGGACTCCCGAAGTGCTGGGATTAAAAGCTGAACCACTGTGCCCAGCCTCATTGTGGTTTTAATTTGAATTTCTCTGTTTCATATGCTTGTTGGCCATTTGTATAGGGGTTTTTTTTTTTTTTTAAATGTCTATTCATGTCCTTTGCCTACTTTTTAATGGGATTATTTGTGGGCTTTTTGTTGTTGAATTGAGTTCCTTGTAAATTATAGATACTAGTCCTCTGTCAGATGGATAGTTTGCAGATGTTTTCTTCCATTCTACAGGTTGTCTGTTCACTCTGTTGGTTATTTCTTTTGGCTGTGGAGAAGCTTTTTAGTTAAGTTCCCCCCTTTTCTTTGTGAGACAGGGTCTCACTCTGTCACCCAGGCTGGAGTAGAGTAGTGTGACCTTGGCTCACTGCAACCTCTACCTGTGGGGTTTAAGCAATACTCCCACCTCAGCGTCTTGAGTAGCTGGGACTGTAGGTGCACATAACCACACCTGGCTAATTTTTGTTTGTTTTTGCAGATATGGGGTTTTACCATGTTGCCCAGGCTGGTCTCAAACTCCTGAGCTCAAAGAATCCTTCCACCTTGACCTCCCAAAGTGTTGGGATTACAGGCATGAGCCACCATGCTCAGCCTAATTAATTCCCTTTTTAAAAATTATTATTATACTTTAAGTTCCGGGGGTACACGTGTAGACTGCAGGTTTGTTACGTAGGTATATAAGTGCCATGGTGGTTTGCTGTGTCCATCACCCCATTATCTACATTAGATATTTCTCCTAATTCTATCCCTCCCCTAGCCCTCCACCCCGCCAACAGGCCCTGGTGTGTGATGTTCCCCTCCCTGTGTCCATGTGTTCTCATTGTTCAACTCCAACTTATAAGTGAGAACATGCAGTGTTTGGTTCTCTGTTCTTGTGTTAGTTTGCTGAAAATGATGGTTTCCAGCTTCATCCATGTCCCTGCAAAGGACATTAATTCATCCTTTTTTATAGCTGCATAGTATTCCATGGTGTATATGTACCACATTTTCTTTATCCAGTCTATCAATGATGGGCATTTTGGTTGGTTCCAAGTCTTTGCTATTGTGAATAGTGCTGCAGTAAACATACATGTGTATATGTGATTATAATAGATTGATTTATACTTCTTTGGATATATACCCAGTGATGAGATTGCTGGGTCAAGTGGTATTTCTAGTTCTAGATCCTTGAGGAATTGCCACACTTGTCTTCCACAATGGATGAACTAATTTACACTCCCACCAATGGTGTAAAAGTGTTTCTATTTCTCCACATCCGCTCCAGCATCTGT